>MU617582.1:0-10376 GCA_025201705.1 Dissophora ornata
GGAGGAGAGAGCCTCCATGCGGCACAACAATGCGCTTTGAATTTCTGCGATGTTGTAGCTGGAGAGCAACATTCTCGGCGGTTTTGTTATTTTATTTTATTCTGAGAAGGGGTGGGGGGTTTTTTTAAGGGGAGATATAAAAATAGTATTTCGCGATCGTGCGTTGCGGGACAAGGATAACCACACATTATGCACGGGAGCCTTTTTTCTTCTTTACACTCTAGAGTGACTCACTTTGCAGACACATGTAACATTTGTGTGGATTGTGGATTAATGCATGTTAACAAATGTGATCTGCATCGGGCAACTTAAGAAACTGTGCCGCACATTTTTGCCCGTAACCAAAAAAAAAAAAAAAAAAAATTCCTTTGGGCAACAGATACTCGCCTCAAAAGACGCAGCGAGAGACTTGCCAGTATGTAAATGAACATTGCCCCGCAAGAAGGTTTGTTGCCCTGAAAGGAGATCGACACGACCCTGGTCTTGAAGAAAGACACAAAAACTTTAAAACTCTAAACAGCTGGATTTTGGGGGGAGTGATCTTTACCCTTTGTTCAACAATGCTTTCTATAATCTCTTTTTTATTGTAAACAAGGGATGTATGGCACACCTGATGCAAATTATAGTGGATGACAAGATTTTATATGCAAAATAAAGGGAAGAGGGCATTGAACTATTCTCGGCTACTGTTTCTACTTAAGCCAAGTTGGAGGGGTACATGAACTCCTCCAAGTCGACAAATGACTCCTTAATCGAGCGGGGAGAGACGAAGCGGGACAAGATAGCGGCAGAGCCGGCCTTGTCGTTCGTGCCCGAGGCACGTCCACCACCGAAGGGCTGCTGACCAACAACGGCACCAGTGCACTTGTCGTTGATGTAGAAGTTTCCAGCAGCGTTGCGGAGCTTGTTGGCGCCCAAGACGGTAGCATAGCGGTCCTGAGAGAACAAGGCACCGGTCAAGGCGTAGGCCGAAGAGTTGGCGACCAAGTCCAAGGTGCTCTCGTACTCATCGGCCTTGTAGACGTAGATGGTGACGACAGGTCCAAAGATCTCCTCGGTCATGGTGCGCGACATGGGGTTGGTCGTGACAATGATGGTAGGCTGGATAAAGTATCCGACAGAGTCATCGTAGGAGCCTCCAGCAATGATCTCAGACTCGGCGTCAGTCTTGGCCCACTCGATGTAGCTCTTAATCTTGTCGAACGAGAACTGGTTGATGACAGGTCCCATAAAGTTCTTGAACTCCTCAACACCGCCGACCTGGATGCGGCTGTGGGCCTCGATGAGACCAGCCTTGATCTCGGGCCAGAGGGTGTCAGGGAAGTAGCAGCGCGAGCAGGCAGAGCACTTCTGGCCCTGGTACTCGAACGAGGAGCGGATGGTGTTGTTGACAACGGACTTGACGTTTCCGGTCTTGTGGACCATGTGGAAGTTCTTGCCTCCAGTCTCTCCCACAATGCGGGGGTAGGACTTGTAGTTCTCAATGTTGTTTCCAATGTCCTTCCAGAGCTTGCGGAAGACGTGGGTCGAGCCAGTGAAGTGGAGGGCAGCGAACTCGGGGTGCTTCAAGACCTGGGCGACGACCTCGGGGGCGGGACCGGGGACGAACTGGATGACACCGTCGGGGAGACCGGCCTCCTTCATGATCTGGTAGACGACGTACGAGGCGTAGGTGGCGGCGGGGGCAGGCTTCCAGACGCAAACGTTGCCCATCAAGACGGGGGCACCGGCCAAGTTACCACCGATGGCAGTGAAGTTGAAGGGCGAGACAGCAAAGACGAATCCCTCCAATGGGCGGTACTCGGTGCGGTTCCAGGTGCCGGCAGAGTTCTGGGGGGGCTGGACAGAGTAGAGCTCCTCGGCGAACTTGACACCGAAGCGCCAGAAGTCGATCATCTCAGCAGCGGAATCGATCTCAGCCTGCCAGGCGTTCTTGCCCTGGCCCAGCATGGTGGCGGCCATGATCTTGTATCTGCATGAGGTTGAGGTTGAAGAGGAGCGAGACGTCGGTTAGCGGGATACATGGATGAGCTGCAGCGAGTATGGGAGATGCAGTGGTATAATCGATGTGGTATAATCGATGTAGTGGTATAATCGATGTGGTATAATCGATATGGGACGATGGTCGGAGATGGGTCATGGAAGATCAGGAGAATCAAGAGAATTCTTATGGCGTCTTTTCTTGTCCAGTGATGAGACCGTGTCTCAGTAAATAAAGAATAGTAGGAAAAGAAAACAGGGGAACGGTGACCGGGTATCAGAGGACGGACCCTGAAAATAGCCGGGGACGATTGCCTCAGCGAAAAAATGAGAGACATGGTGCACACGGACACACACATCCACATCCGTGTGTGTGTGTTGCAAGAAATGAAAGAGGCCCCCCATCACCCCACCACCTGGAAAGGCTATTCCAGTTACGTGAGCGCGGGAATAAGTGATTTTTCCCACACAGGCAAACAAAGGGCTCAGACTGACCCGTCTCGTCGACAAACGTTAAAAAATTATGACCCATATAGGCGCGCTAATTGCCCAAAGAGTCATCGCTCGCACCCAAAAGAAAATGGGCAAGTTGTGGAGGAACGGCGTAGTATCGCTGTCGGCGTACATCCAAATGTACGGCCTTAACAGTAGCCTCTGACACATCGCAGTGCCATGCTCTAGAAAACGTACCTGTACTTAGTGGAGGCGAGATCAGCCGCCTTCAAGAAGATGGCAGCACGGTCGCTGAAGGGAGTGTTCTCCCAGTCCTGCTTGGCAGCCAAAGCACCGTCAATGGCCTTGGCAACAAGGGCCTCATCCGCATTATGGTAGTTGCAGACGACGGTCTTGTGCTCGTGAGGCATGACCTGCTTCTCCATGATTCCAGTGCGGACCTAAAAAGGAACGAGCATGCATACAATGTACCAAAGTTGTCAGACCAAAGTTTCTTACACCTAAGCCCGCTGCAGACTTGGGGCATTTGTTGGCATGGATCAGTTGGATCCTTTTTATACCTCCTTTCCGTTAATAATGCAAGGAATGTCGAGAGGGGCCTGGGCACGGAGCTCCTTCACGGCAGCCTCGAGACCGGCACGCTCGGCAGAGCCAGCGACATATGTTTTCTAATTGGATCGAAGAATTATGGAAGAACTGCGTTAGCGTGAGAGAGTTGGGGCGCGCCACCATTTTTGATTTTTGGGGGCAATTCAGGGGAAATATGAATTCGCGATGGAGTTGTACCATTGGCTCATTGACGACGGCAGGGATCTTGAAAGAGGCCAAAGTGGCGGTAGGGACAGACATGATGTTGAGGCTGGATTGAGAGTAAAGAGTGAATAGGGAGCAGGAAGAAGGGGAAAAAAAAGGACTCCATAGAATGGCCCGGGGGTATTTATTCGTTTTTGCATTTTGTATGAGTCGTAAGCGACATTTCTTCTCAGTGGAAAACGGACGGAGATGTACTTATCGGTCACGTGTATACAATCACATGACTCAAATACGTGTGTTTTGAATCCGGGCAAAAAAGCCACGCAGTCCGCCCTTTGTTGGCTCTTTTTTTTTTTTTTTTTTTCCTGGGTGACTTCAAGCAGGACCTGCATTAGTTGTAATCCTCCTCTTTCGCCTCCCTACCGCAGACCTTACTTCACCATGGTAAACCATCCCCTCATGCAACAGCACCATCTGCTTCTCTGGATGCACTAGTCATGTCTATTGTGCATCGTCCTGTGCAGACTACGAGGCACCTGTTGTCTAGTCTGCATTCCGCCGAGGACTTGTTGTCGCAAGCAACGCTTGTGACTCGATGGAGTGGCGCCCAAGCAGCTGGCTAATCATCTCCCCTCTTTCACGCCATGGGTTCCTCTCTATAGCCTCAGAACGAATATATCGAAGAGTCGATTAAGCGACATGGTCGCAGGCTCGATCACGCTGAGCGCAAGTAAGAACCACTCTCTAGCAACATATGCATGTGTCTATTAGGTCTGCTCTATTGTCTGCGGCGCCATTTCAACGTTTCACTAACGATTGTTTTCTATGATTCCACTTCTCCGTTGCAAAGGCGTAAGAGAGAGGCTCGTGAGGCCCACAAGAGCTCTCAGTTCGCACAGAAGGTCACCGGTTTGAGGGCCAAGATGTACAATAAGAAGAGACACTCAGAGAAGATCCAGATGAAGAAGACGTACGTATATTGCTCTATGTGTCTTAATTCAGCATTGGGTATTTCAGGATATCGACAGGATTCAGAATCGGCAGCATCTCAGGACACTCCCTGCCCAGCGGATGTCACGGTTGCAATTGAATGGGGCTTTATTTTACGACACGCAGGTGACTGAGTGGAATGACCGTATCGGGAACCTGAAGCACGTGGACGCCCGCACCATCTTCCATTGGTGGCAACACTTGGATACGTTGGATCGCTGTGTCGATAAATCCGTTAAAACACGACACTTACGTTATCATCCCTTCAATTTATGGATTAACAGCATCAAGCAGCACGAGGAGAAGAACGCCAAGCAGAAGGATACGGATGCTGTTCCCGAGGGTGCTGTTCCCGGTTATTTGTTGGATCGTGAGGGTCAGCAGCGCGCCAAGGTTTTGAGCAACATGATCAAGCAGAAGCGCAAGGAGAAGGCAGGCAAATGGAATGTGCCTCTGCCCAAGGTCCGCGGTATTGCTGAGGACGAGATGTTCAAGGTTCTTCGCTCAGGAAAGACCAAGGCCAAGTCATGGAAGAGAATGGTGACCAAAGCCACCTTTGTCGGAGATGGCTTCACCCGTAAGCCTCCAAAGTACGAACGTTTCATTCGCCCCTCGGCCCTCCGTTACAAGAAGGCCCATGTCACGCATCCAGAGCTGAAGGCGACGTTCTGCCTGCCAATCATCGGAGTCAAGAAGAACCCTCAGAGTCCTTTGTACACACAGCTTGGTGTGTTGACGAAGGGTACGGTCATCGAGGTCAACGTGTCAGAGTTGGGATTGGTCACAACAGGAGGCAAGGTAGTTTGGGGTAAATACGCCCAGATCACAAACAACCCAGAGCTGGATGGTTGTGTGAATGCCCTTCTTTTGGTTTAAAAAAAAAGAACGCATACTTCAATCATTCCTCGCATATTGCTTGCTTCATTGTTCCAGTTACCATTTCATCTTTTTTATTGTACACATATATTTTGCAGAAAAATAAACATCATCTTGGCCATAGCAGAGGGCTTCTATGAAAGATTTGACATGAATGTCTAATGAGAGGAGTGAGGATTAGCCTAGGCAACGCGTTGATTCGGGACACATTCCATTAGTCCTTGATGGATAAAAATGGCGGGCAGTTCTTGCAGTTGTTTGAGCAAGCAAAACGCCGTCTTTGGTCACAAAAGAGAAGGAACTCTAGGAAACGTGTCATAATCTGTTACCTTGTAGCAATAATAATCCTTTCTCGACTGTGTGTTGTTGGAAGGTCGATGTGGGCTGCAAAGGGGAGGGGGATCGAAGAATGACCATGTTGAAGAAAGTTTTGTATTGTATTTTCGTACGACCCGATTTCAGATCGTGGTTGTCCCCCTGCTTCCTCCTACAGCTTCCTAGAGCACCCGAATGGAATGGAGAGAGCACCAGGAGAAGCAACAAGGGCTCCATTGATTTTGTTGCCCTTGCGGAGCGAAGACACCCGACTCACGGGGAGCTGCTGGCCGTCAAGCTAGAGTCGAAGATTTCTCTGCAGGAACGGCGACTGCACATTGTCACTGCGATCATCGATGGATCTAGGACAGTAGGGGCCTGGACGGGAGTGTGGGCAGGACGGCATGGAGATGTGCGGTGCGTTTCTGGGACCCGAAGACGGTACGTGGTGTGTGAGCACGGTGGCAGAACAGGGCGACGTAGGGGCAGAACGGGTGCGTGGAGTGGAACGTTTGTGTGTGTGGTGTGGAGGGGGATTGACGAACCAAAACAATTTTTCCCTCTCCCCATCGTCTCTTGTTCGCTGTTATCCGCCCAGACGTTATCTCCATTATCGCTTTTTACATCTCAGCTGTGAACTCCTATCCATATCGCACCGCTCATTGTTTACCCTTTCTCTCGCTTCTTCCCTCTTTCTTCTTCTTCCTCATTCACTTTCTCTCTCTCTCTCTCCTCATCACCTCCCTCTCTCTCCTCCATCACCACCCCACACCTACACTATGTCCTCTATGTTGAAGAAGGCCGCCGTGGTCTCAATCCCCACTGTTCGCCAGGCCCTCCTCCGCTCCAACCCCGTCCTTGCCAATGCCCTCCTTGCCAAGCGTGCCTACAACTCCAAGGGTGGTGTCGAGGTATATACTTGGCACAGCTACACCTCCTTATTCATCCGCCCCTCCAGTGGGCACAATGCCATACAGTCATGGATAGCGGGATAGAGCAAACACCAACACCATGACAGAAACGTGGATCGCGCCACAAATAATTTGTTTCTTGAACATCAAAGTACGGCATCCACAACGACTACGGATTGTTATCCAGGCCCGACTCGCGATTGACGGTCAGACGCGTTCTTCGCATGGACCTTGCCGACTGAAGAGAACTCTCGACTTATGAAACGATATCGTGTTCTTTGCATGGATCGACAACTTTTTGTGAAAGTTCATTATGGCTCTCTTTTTTTTATTTTTCATTTTTTTATTTTTATTTTGGTTGGGTGGGTTGTTTATCTTTGACCCACCAATATCAAGATCAGCCCCTCCCACAACGTGTTTTTTTTTATGTCACTTATTCGATATTCAGGACTCCCACGGTCCGAGTGGACTATAACTTGGAAAGTAGATCTTTCTCAAAGAAACCAGCTTTACTGACCATAATGTTTTTTTATATTGTTCATACAACGTTCCTTAGATGACCGTCCGTGACGCCTTGAACTCGGCATTGGAGGAGGAGATGCTCGCTGATGAGAAAGTCTACTTGATGGGCGAGGAAGTCGGTCAATACAACGGTGCCTACAAGGTAAAAAAAAAGTTGTCATGTCTTTTCAATCTTGGATCTTTTTTCTGTCCGAGGACGCGGTTCCTGAGATAGGGAACTGGGATCGTTGCTGCGCTGATCCTACCTGATTCAGGCAGGAAGTGGAGAAGACGTTGAGAGGGGGGGCGTTGGTGAAGAAGAGGGCGGGCATTTTTGTGCAAGGTGGGAGGGAGGGGAATTAAGTCCGCTTAAAGTTTTGCCCCAAAAGAATTTTTGGCACTGCATTCGTGCGCGGAATTTTTCCCATATTGGAATAACAATGTGTTTACTGCTTTTCGCCCATTCTGCCGTTGCTATCGGACAGAACACAAGTCGTCAATGGTCGTCAATATTCACTCACACACACACTCACACACTCCCCTCTTTTTTTTTTAATTCTTTCCGAGTAGGTGTCGAAGGGTCTCTTGGACAAGTTTGGCCCTAAGCGCGTCATTGATACCCCCATCACCGAGTCTGGTTTCTGCGGTCTCGCTATTGGATCCGCCTTTGCCGGATTGAAGCCCGTCTGCGAGTTCATGACCTGGAACTTTGCCATGCAGGTAGGAAAAGTTGTAGCAAGGCATACATGCATGCAGCACAGCCAGGACCAGATCCATGGATCGAGAGTAAATACCGAGAAGGATGGCTGACGTCTATAACGAACAAAACAACCTGTTGTCTGTTAGGCCATCGATCAAATCGTCAACTCTGCTGCCAAGACCCACTACATGTCCGGCGGTAACGTCAACTGCCCCATCACCTTCCGTGGCCCCAACGGCGCTGCTGCTGGTGTCGGTGCTCAGCACTCCCAGTGCTTTGCTGCCTGGTACGGATCTGTCCCTGGTCTCAAGGTCGTCTCTCCCTGGAACTCTGAGGATGCCAAGGGATTGATGAAGGTAAGAAAAGAGAGAGAGCGAAAAAGCATGTCCTCAAAACACACTCTACTCTATCAAATTGCAACGCATGGATTCTCATGTTTTTTTTTTCCTTTTGTTCTATGAAATATAGGCTGCTATCCGCGACCCCAACCCCGTCGTTGTGTTGGAGAACGAGCTCATGTACGGTGTCCACTTCCCCATGTCCGAGGCTGCATTGTCAAAGGACTTTGTTATCGAGATTGGCAAGGCCAAGATTGAGAAGGAGGGAACCGATATCACCATCGTCGCCCACTCTCGCTCCGTCGGATTTGCATTGGAGGCTGCTGAGCTTTTGGAGAAGGAGGGTGTCTGCAAGGCTGAGGTCATCAACCTGCGCTCGATCCGTCCTCTCGACATTGACACCATCATCAAGTCTGTCAAGAAGACCAACCGCCTGGTCACCGTCGAGGGTGGCTGGCCCCAGTACGGTGTCGGCTCTGAGATCTGCGCTCAGATCATGGAGAGCGAGGCATTTGATCACTTGGATGCCCCTGTTGTCCGTGTCACCGGTGCTGATATCCCTACCCCATATGCCCAGAACTTGGAGCAGTTCGCGTTCCCTGACACCGAAGTCATTGCCCGCGTTATCAAGCGCACTCTCAGCAAGAAGATTGGTGCTTAAAAAAAAAAAAGAATGCATATAGGAAGTAGAGTAATGTAGCGTTTGTCATGTCCCCCCCGTTTTTCATTTTATATAGTGTGCCATAAAAAATCAATCCATAGAGATTCTCATCATGACCTGGACGCGACCACCCTTCTCATTGTTTCCTTGCTTATGACCATGGGCCTTGCAGAAAAAAAAAAGGAAAAAAAGAGAAATGCCAAGCTGCTTTTTGGTTTTATTCATACGGTGTGGTTATGTGTGGGTTGTTCGTTATGATCCTGAAGAGGATTATCTGTGTTTGTTCATGTGTCATTGCTGTGTTCATGCGGTTTCAAGCAAAGCAACCCCTAGTTCTTTGCCTTGACATCGCTGGCCGCAGAGCCTTTGATCGGCTGAATGGCCCAGATGCCCAGGATGTAGTTCATCCTGATAATCAACAAGTCCAGCGCCATCTGGATCGAGTCCCGCATCAGCGACACCTTGGATCCATCAATCTCCTGCCAGGCCACAGGCACCTCCACGATCGGAATCCGGAGCTGCTGTGCGATCATCAGTACTTCAATATCAAAGATCCAGCCTTCGACATGCATGTTGGGGAAGATCGCCTGGGCGGTCTTGCGAGTAAAGAGCTTGAACCCGCACTGCGTGTCATCGATACCACGGATGCCGAGAATGTAAACCACCTTGTGGAATGAGTGCATCAAGAAGTTGCGGATGAAAGAGCGCTACAGAAAATCAAGGCATTATCATTGAGGTTAGATATTTTTTTAAAAAAAAAAAGAGACCTTGCAAGATATCAAATTGTAAGCCTGACCGCGAAAACCGTGGTGCTTACCTTGACGACGGCATCTGTCTGGACCAAATGGGCCCTAGATCCAATGGCAACGCCAAGTCCATCGCGCTCTGCCTGCTTCAACTTGATCTCCAGCTGATCCAGATCCGAGAACCGGGTCGCGCCATCTGCATCGACCATCAGGATGTACTCTCCTCGTGTGTATTGCATGCCCTAAAAGAAATGAATATCCGTGTCCATGTTAAATCGAGTGGCTAGGCTCCATGATTCATGCACCAATATACTTAAAAAATCACTCTGATGCGTTTTATCCCGATTCTCACCTGAATAACAGCGCCTCCTTTGCCTCTGTTCACTTCAAGGCTCAACACCCGAATGTCCTGGTTTGCCTCCAATTGAGCCATCTCCAGTACACCCTGGACCATCGTATCCTGTGATCCATCATCCACAATCAGGATCTCGTACGTGAACGCCGGATCCTTCTTTGAACGAGCCTTCAAGAAATCCACAGTTTCCTTCATCATGATGGGCAGACGTTCCGATTCGTTGTAGGCAGGTACCACGACCGAAAGAGTCTTTTGAGGAGATCCTTCATCTGTGCGAGAGAGGCGGGGCAATTGAGACTTGTACTTTTCAGATTGAGTGGCGTTTCCTGCGACCTTCTTTGAGGGAGAGGTGGGTTGGTTGCTGAGTTGCTGTTGATAATCCTTTTCTTCCTTGATCAGTGCAGAAAGATGGGTGTAGTCCTGATAGCGTTTCTCATACTCGGTTGCCTGACGTGGGTTGGGACTCATAATATAGAGCACGGAGAAAGCCTATTGTTATGGTAGGTTGGTAATGATGGTGAGTTTCTTTTGTGTGCCATCTGTGAAAGATCGCATGATGCTGCATGCTGTTGCATGCATGTATCATGTTTTGATGTGTTTTTTCATCAGATGCGAAACGTTTTGACATGAAACGCGTGTTCCTGGTATGCGACTTGGTGACTTACGCAGAGGATGCCGCCCACTGCGACGGTGGACAAGATGAGTGTCCAGGACATGATGGATGCAAGCAAGAGTGGCCGGGGGGAGTGTCGAGCGGTCTGCTGGTTTCAATGAGTCTGCTTCCTCGGACCAAAAAA
>MU617584.1:0-10307 GCA_025201705.1 Dissophora ornata
CCCCCTGCCCTCCCGGGAGGGTGATACACCGAAAATATATGCAGAATGTAACGTCATTCCCGATCGCCGACTCTCCCATAGCCAATCGTTTTGTTGACAGAATGGCCGGAGAAGACGATTGGGAAGTATTTTTCGCGCAGCTGCAACTTGAACGCGTGTGTTTTTATCCTTTATTCTCACATGCAGTACAGATCAACTCCCTCTCGTAAGCCTGAGAATGTTCAAAGCAAAAGCAAGGTTTACACTTTGACAGACCCTTCCAGCAAGGAGTCGCAGTAATAGCTGTATTGTCTGCGCTGTGTAGTGCTGTTAGTTCTAGCTAAAGTTGTTCTCATGATATCCATGTATGACGGGTAGATTGAGGGGTTGCCAGATCATTCGCAAATAACAAAACTTGAGGATAATCCCAGTGACGATATTTTGTTAGAGAAGTACTTTGTTAAAGTTAATAGGACCTGATCCAGTGGTCTTGCATAGCAGTTTGCTGCTTTGGTCTTTGGCGACTTTTGGATGAAGCGGTATGGATATATCCCCGAGATGGAGACTCCGTAATATGTGGTCCTGTCTGCATAGCATATCTTTCCATGTACAATCATTTCATTCGTCACCTGTGGGTTAGGGCATATTTTATGCTTTTGCCAACCTACTCTCGGAAGTCTGGGCTATTATCCGTTTCGGCACTTGTAAGGTTACTAGCCCTTGAACCCTTCTTTTTCTCCAGCCAAAAACAGTAGAGAAAGAGATTAAGAAAAACACAAGAGACAAGGACAAGAGAAGAAAAACCAACAATATGTAAACAATTCCTGCATCCAGAAGACATTTCAACCCCGAGGAGGTTATCTTGAATCGAGCCTCTCTACCTGTCTATGAACAACACCCATCCTCTATACCCCCTTGCTTAATCTCAGCATGATCACCTCCATAACATACATATAGGCGCGAGACCGGATGTTTATAACATGGCAAAGAATCGATTCCGAAAGACACATTTCTCTGCTGATGTCAGGTATTCATTTTCTCCTCTCTTCTTTATTGTAAGCCATCCATATTTGCATAAGATGCGGCCTGGGTACGCGGTATGTTAGTTAGCTACATGTCGTTAGGCAATATCGTGCTATCTTGAACACCAAAGACAGTAGAGATGCCGCGTCTGGTGGTAAATCAGCCTTTCCCTTTCCCTTTCTCTTCCTCCTACATGCATTGTTGCCAACCACCGTGGCCATCAGAAGAGCGAGCACCATCTGCTGTCCCCTGCTGGTTTCATAACGCGCAGCATGGGCGTATTTACGGAATAATAACAAGCCGGGCAGTGGATTGCTTACAAAAAGGCGCGTCTGTCCATTTCTGGTGTTCGTTGTGGTTTGGAGAGGATCGGCACTGCAGGGAACCCACCAACGACAGCAGACGGAAAGAGCTCATAAATGTATTCCGCCAATCATTCTTGGCAATCAGGATATCGCGACACGGCATTGTTACCTAAAGTACGTAAAAAAACCAAAAGATCAAGATTGCTCTGTAGGACACTTTTCATCCTGTTGCCGCCGGGACGCTTTACTTTGTTCACAATCCAGCATTACCTTGTCATGAAGAGCATTAACGAGGTGAGGATAGTACTAGAGCGAGAAGTATATACATGTGGAGAACGTGTCTGTAATAGTGTATTTGTGTCTGCATGTATATGTTTTCTGTTGTGAGCTGAGAGCACAATAACCAGCTCAACCTTCCACATTACGGTAGAGCACCACCACCACATCTCGGCTGCATATGCAATCGGCTGGTAGGCCGTTTGATTCTTTTGGTTTGCCATCGCTCTCTCATCTCTAAATCCTTCACTGGCAGGTCTCCATGGCGCTCACTAACAAAGTGTGTTCGGTACCATGCTCGATGTATATCGTCACATCTTCAACACAGGTCTGGTCCACTACGTTGGTACAGTAGTGTACTGTACTTTTTCTGGAAGTTTTTTTTTTTGGCGTTGACCGAAAATTTCCGCGGAAGGAACGTTAGTAAAACCAGTTTAAAGAAACGTGGTCGAGGAGTCAGGAAAAGGGACGAGAGTGAGCACTCAGGCGAGTTACATGATCAATGAACGCACAAATAGGCCACAATCCTGCTTTGTTCATTTTGTCGCTCAACCTCGCATGGGTTTTTTCTATTCTGGAGCTCATTTTTCTTTATTTTGTACTCCGGATGCTATGTCGGCTTGCACTTTTGGCCACCTTTTTCTTGGTAGAACGTTAGCACAATTGTACGACAGTGTTATTCGATAGTGGAGTCTGGACGACTGAAACTCAGCACACACATACAGTTCTGCGCCTTAGCTGACATTGCATCCGAGTTTGCATTTTTATTTTTTTATTTTTCTTCCTGTCTCCTTGCTTTTTAAAATTTGTGAGCATGAAAAGCATGAAAAGCAAAGAAGTTGAGGGGTTTGATGTTGTTCACTTGTTGGATCTCTGCTTAGAAACAAAGAGCACACTGCAGCCTGTTCTTTTCTTTGGCGAGGGGCACCTAGACTGAGTGGTTTCTTAGTAGACAAATAACATGAGACCCATTTGTTATTGTTTGAATAGAGCTAGACCACTCTCGTCTGAGCTCACTTTGTCCAACTCCCTCATTCCTTGTAGCCGATTAGGATTTCTCGCTAATTTTTTAACTAAACAATGCTGCGGATGCAGGAAAAGTAAAAAAAAATAAAACGCGCAGAACACCATGCAGTTGCGGCATAGATTGCTGACGTTTGGATCGCGAGCTGGTTTTTTTTACACTCCTGGACAGATTTCTGCGTTCTGTAGCGTTCATGTCCCCTTGTTTCGTTTTCACAACACCATCTTTTTTTGATAAAAGAAAGCAAAAAAAAAAAAAAGAGTCGCCATTTTGGCGAAGAAGGGTCAAGAAGAAAAACTTGTGTAATTCTCAACGCCGCCCTACCCTTTGCGTTTTCTGTTAATTTTCTTAGGTTTGTCGCTTATGCACTGCATCTTTCGAATGAGCATGTTTCAAATGCAACGATCTCATGTCCATTTTGTATCAGTGTCGTTGAAAGGGGAACGCAGATGCTCTGCCTAATCCCGTTCACCCTCTGTTCGGTAGTGAATTTAACCGCGCATGTAGTCCATGCCGGATGGATGCTCCTCCTGCTCACACCGCCATGTGTTAGCGTTAGAGAAAAAGAACGGTTCCAGAGTCCTGGAAGAATACTCGGAGGACGGAGTGGCTACCTAACAGTGGAGCCAACTTTGCTTTTTTTACTTTGCCTCTCCGAGCGTAACCTTAGAATGAAGCTTTCTGTAATCTTCTTTGAAAATAAACGACAACAGCCTTCAGTCTATGTCTCCCCCCTCTCCGCTCTCACTCGTTCCGGCCACGCCTTCGCTGCACTATGTCTTCCAATTCACATAGCGCATTAACCTTCTTTTTTGAGGCTCAATAAAACAACATCAAAGCAGAAAAAAAAAAAAAAATGGTGGCAATGTTTTTTCCCCCGCAATGGGGAAGCAATTTCCAAAACAAGAAGGCAAATCTCACGTGATGACTTTTCGCTGGTTTGTCCGTTGGGGAAGAAGAGAGGAGAGAGAATCACCTCCGCAACATTCTCTTCCCTAGGCTACGACTCACAACGGCACATTACGAACATGGCATCTATTCTCGCAGCATCATACAAGAAGGCTCTCTTCTCCGCCACAGCGAATGCAGCAGCAGCAAGCAGGACAGGTGCATCGGGGATCATGGGCGCCCTGAATGGGTCCGTTGCGCAGAGATCTGTGGGATCATTCGGAAGGATTCAGTCTGCAGGAACAGGAGTACACCGCTCTCTATCATTCAACAATCGGTTCGCACAGTTCTCGACTGCGTCAGGTAATAAAAACGAAGCGCATATCAGTGTTCGGCCACCATCCATATACAGGTGGAATACAGATCAGGAGATAATCCGACTACAGCTGCGGACTGTACACCCTGATTTTGAAGCAAGCAAGGAGGCGAGGACATAATCAGATCAAGCTCCTTTCTTCTGGGGTTTCTGCCCCAACAAGAACACTGCAAACCCAGAGCTTCTGCCTTCGTATGTACGGGGAGACGCTGTAAATGTGCCCTCGACACCGAACACAAATACTCGCAGGACCAACGCCGATCAGGAGAATTAAAATTCGACGCTTCATTTCCCATTTTTTTTGCTGCCCCACATTATTCATGGAGATACACGGAGGCTACTTCCGAAGCACGGGCGAAATTTTGTGAAAACAAACAAGATCCATCACCACTATTGACGTTTATGATTGACATGTCTGTGATTCCCTAAATGACCCCGAGCTAGGCATCCAATATGCCAAGAGAGGACGTCCTGGCCCTGGACAGGGGTTCCAGGTCAATTTCGTTACGCAAGACGGCGAAGAAATTTCAGTTCAGGCACATGAGGGCGAGAGTTTGCTGGATGTCGCCTGGGCAAACGACATTGATATCGAAGGTGCGGAGCAAAAACGATATATTGTCAATGACACAATTCCATGGTTGATACTCAATGAACAGGACGACATCTTCTATAATAATAGGCGCATGCGAGGCATCACTGGCATGCTCGACATGTCATTTGATCTTGGATACAGAGTCGTATTCCAAGCTGGAGGAGCCCACAGATGAAGAGAACGATATGCTGGATCTCGCATTCGGATTGACTGACACGTAAGGAGAAACCGACCTTCTATTTTGTCCATCAGGGTCGGGTGTCAAGAGACGGCGATGGACTCACACGTTCCTCTTCTTTTTTTTTTATTTTATTTTTTTTATATCACAGTTCTCGCCTTGGATGTCAAGTGCTGATGAACAAGGAATTGGACGGCATTATCGCGAAAATGCCCGCCATGACAAGAAATGCTCAGGGGTAATTGTTTTCTTCATTTGCATCGGTTATATGCTTGAGATCGAATCCTCAGCACCCTGTCTAACACTTGGTGCCTTATTATTACTGACTTTTCACTCGCCATAGATAAATCCATGCAACACCTGCTAGCATTTACAAAATAGATTGACCACGTAGGAACGCACACCAGCACACCAATATAGATTGCATTAATAAAAAAGAATCCAGACAAAAGATTGACAGATACCTTGTTAGCGCAATCAACGTCAAATGGTCCTTTACACCAAAACTTGACCTTCCCGGCTGCGACACCACTCCGCCTTTCTTGGGTGTAGGATACGCAGTCAAGGTAACGCTGCTAGCAGCGGCGCTGGTTTCTCGCTTTGGATGCTAACAGACAACGGGCTAATGTGCGGTTGTGGTTTAACTGGAGGAGCTGGTGTCCTGAGCTATTGTTTGTCTATTTCGTGACAATGGGGGGGACGGGTCAAAATAAAATGCACACCAAAACATCTTTGTCACTGCCTTTCTCCTGTTAAAGCACAATAATGGATTTCAACAAACATAATTCATGATCAACCATTTTTTCTTTGTAATCAAAAAGCGCTTTCTTGGTTTAGTTTTTATGGGCGTGTTTCCTTCCTTCCTTCATTTTTTTTTTTCTGTTTTTTCTGGGGGGTTTTTTTTCTTCATCTTCTTCCGCCCCTCTCTGTAGCGCAGCTATCAAAAACGCGCGGATGACGAGAGAAAAAAAAAATAAAAAAAAACAAGACGCCAGGGTCATAGGTCATAAGCTGCAAACATTAGTCATGGTCCAGTAAAATAATAATAATAAATAAATAAATAGGATGATGAAATGAGAACGATTGTGTGTGTGTGTGGGGGGGGGAGGCGTGTGAGGGAGTGTGAGTATGGTAACTATAAATAATACACAGGAGAAACTATAGTGTAAGGCAAAAAAAACTGGAAAGAGAAAGAGAAAGAGAAAGAGAAAAAGAAAAGATAATAAGACGAAAAGCAACACAGGGGGGTTTTTTTTTTTTTACGGTTTTCTTAGATCAATTGACGGCGGTTATGAGGAGGTAGCGGATCATACAGATGTGGATTCACTAAAGACGATAGTAAAACAAATGAGTATAGCGAGCGCATTAGTAAATCATGATCAAGGCATCGTCATAAAATTGTCCCCTTGATAGTAGATGCGGAACATACTCTGAAGGTAATGGAACGCCTGCTCATGGCCATCGTAGTATCCGCGCTCTGAGGATGTCGTCGACGCCTGGTCTTCCACCTCAGGCATAGGGTGAACCTGCTGTTCGATTCCCAGCGAGTTCACAAGAGTACCCATCCCATAAAGCGCCGTCTGTGGCTGTAGCACCTTGATTGACCGGACACCAGGTACAGAAGCGCCAGGAACCGCACCGTCTGAGCCTCCATTGTATCCACCGTTATTGGAGCCAGGATATGCTGGAGGAGGAATGTTATTGCCGCTACCACCAATCGAAGGCTTGCCACTGTAGTACGACGACTCCGGACCGGATGTCGATGTAACCATTGCCACTGCTGGGACAACCATGGGTTCTGGGCGAGGGGCAATCCAACGAGGGGCAGGAGTTTCTGTCAGTCGCGTTGGTTTCTTGGGGACAGGAGGCTTCAAGCTCTGGCTCATACTCGAGGAGCTGGAACTGCCGGTCGATTGTGAGAAGATGCGCTTGGGGGGCTTGGGTGGAGGCAGCGCCGACCTCTTCTTCGAGTCAGTCTGGACACTTGAAGGTACAGACAATGGCTGCGAAGTGGGCAACATGGAGCCCTGATTCGAGGTAAATGCTCGGCTATCCATGTTTTCAAGGCCCAAAAGGTCTGCAACTGGTGCTAGTGCAGGCTGCAGGTACGAAGGCTGTCCATACGAAAGACCATTGCTATGGCTGTTTGAATCAAACATGTTTATCGAAGATCCAGCTGGAGCCGCTGAGCTGTAAAAAGGCAGCGGGTTCGACGCGTCGTAAACAGCAGAGGTAGTGGACTGAGACTGCCCCTGCGATGCGGACGAAACGTTGGGAATATTAAAGCCAATCGAAAAGCCATTTGCGTTTGACATAGAGTTCGCCACGAATCCGGATGCTGCTGCAGACGCCGTGTTTATGCTCGAATTATTCTGAGGTGGCCGGAATACGCGGCTAGCGGTCTCGAACGAAGGATATGCATGGGTCTGCAGTGGTGAAAACATGTCGGTATCATCCCCATTCTGGTGGTGGGAACCACCATGGTTGTTATTGCTGTTGTTGTTCATCATGTTGCCACCGTGGCTAACATCGTGAATCGACATCCTTTGTATTGATTCAGCTGGCGAGGAGGGTGACATGACGCTAGCATAGCTGTAGTCCGAGGCTGGTGTTGCGACAAAGTGCTGCTGTTGATGTTGATGTGACGGCGTCGCAGCCTGTGTCATCGCTTCTTGTGGCGTTAAGAGGAAGTTGCTAACCATTTCCTCCATGGCCGTGATGTCTTTCTCCAGTTCCGGTAGTTTCGCCAGACTGACATACCCCTTGATCAGATCCATCGTGCGATAATAAAGACTCTGTGAATCGACCGCTGACTGCGTCACCATCCGGAAGACGTGGATTTCAGCCGCCTGGAGCATGTGGTAAGCAAACAGGCCACAGCCAGGCCAAGGCCAGCTATAGTTCTGGAAAATGATCTCTCCGATCTGTGTCAACATCATTGCCGCCTGAGAACACTTCGCTATAGGCGAATTGCTGTCCTTGAGATCGCCGCGGTGAGCCTTGTTGGAGATGAGAGGTCGGTAGAGTAATAGCTTATGGCTGTAAAAGAACCGATGAAGGTAAAGGGTATAATACGAGGGGAGGGCGGCTCCTGCACCCTGGTTGTCGACGTAAACGAGATGCGCAGGCAGGTTCGACAGCCAATCTCCCATTGAAGTCTCAATTGAGCTCATGTCCACGCTCTTAACAGCTTTTGCAAGAGCACGCTCGTTCGAAATGGTTCGGTAAAAGACGCAGACACGACGATAGATTTGCACCAATCCGAGATGATGGTACCAAAAGATCAATGTTGCGCCTTGTACTGTGTCCACCATCTGGCCCGCCTCCTGAATCAGTTTCGGCATGTCCAAAGAGGCATCCGGGACGGAATAGTCCTGACCCATCATGCTGCTGGTGAGACCATCCATGAAGAAGCATCCAAGCCATGCCAATTGCTTCTCCTGGTGGATGACCAACCGCTTCTCCTGTGACTGATGACTCTGCTGATCCTTTGCTCGTGAGTGGAATCCAGACTGTGTCCCGTTCTGACGCGCATTCAAGATGGCTGAGTACTGCGATGTTGGATTAGCCGTGGATAAAGATCGATCATATGCACTTTCAGCGCTCGACAGACTGTCGCCAGTGATTGAGGACTCGATCTCGCTCAGGTTCTTGAGAATGGCGCGTTGAAGCCCCATATCCAGGGCCATTCGTGTCGCCAAACTGACATACATACGGATACGGAAAAAGTGGCCAGAGCGCTTCTCTTTGGTCTGATAGTAAGCTAGCAACAACAGGCCCTGGATTGTGCTGAGTCTGGGCACATCGATATATGTGTCCAACAAAGCGCGAGCATGGTCGTATAGAGCGTGGTGACTCTCAAGGTTCGAGAGCTCGGGTATCTCTTGAAGTTCGAAATCCGTAGCATGACGTGCTGCGACTGCGCAGATAGCCATCAACAGAAACGGCGGCACACGGTATTCGCCCTCCTGGCATAGAGTCAGGAAACTGGTTTTGTGGATGACGGGCAAAAACGTATGCACACTGTTGAAGTAGATGTCCATGAGCGCACCAATGGCCTTGGACGTCAGGAGATTGTTGGGTAGGGTATAAGGGAGAGGAAGTTCATTAAACTCCCAATCAAGGGCTGTAAAGTTCGGAAAGTTGCTTGAAGGTGAACAGCCATAGACGCGCGAGTCAGTGTAGGAGCGCTCCTTCTGGTTAAGGACTTTGGGGATATATTGGGCTGCGCCGTCTCGCTCGACCTTGAGACTACCCATCAACAGTCCGAGGACCTGCATCGAATCGTCCGTACTGAAGGCCGTGTCTTCTGACTCGGAGTCAGGTCCTGTCAGGTTGGGTGTGCTGATGGTTGCCGCGGAGAACTGACGAGATGGATTATGTGATTCGTTACTGCTGTGGTAGGGTTTGGAGGGAGGTGTAGCGGGGATAGACGATGGAGTATAAGGAGAGTGGACTTCGCCCTCATCCGGTACCAGGTCGCCGTGCTCGCCATCCAGACCTGTGGCGTTCTTGCCCCAGCCGCGTGAGAGCAGGCCCTGGAGATGGGATTCCACGCTCTTTAGCCGGTTTTCGAGGGTCTCGACATATTCCTGGTTGGCAGGCTTGGTTGCAACGGGGTAGACGCACTCGGTGCGGAACTTGTCGCAATGTGCACACGGTACCTGACCATCGCACTTGATCTTTTTATGGCGACAGTTCACGCAAGCTGTGGAGATGCGGATGCGCTTGGTAGGTTTTTTGGGAGGGATCTTGGGAGGGCCCGGAGATGACGATGTTGTTGATGACTCTTGTGCTAGGTTGGACCTTGATATGCCAATGTACAGTAACAGAGAGGGGAGAGGGTGTGAGAGATATGAAATGAGTGGTGCAGGGGAGTGATGAAGGAGTAGGCATTGATTGTACGACATTGGGAGAAGGCATTAACTAGAGTTGGGTGTGCGCTAGTCTGCAGGGAGGGAAATTAGCACAGACAGTGTACAGGTGCATCGAGGGACATGTTGGTGGATGTGCCTGCTCCTGTTGTGTGTCAACATCCGCAGCCGATGAGTTTGCGGTTGAGGGAATAAGCGGGGGAGAGGGGGGGGGAAGTTGAAAATGGAACAAATCCGTCGGAGTGGACGAGGCCATTTATGGCAGGGAATCAGGACCAGCCAGTCAGAGCTGGAAACAGCTTTATTGGCAGAATCTCAATCCCCCCTTTGTCAATAATGAACGAGAGACAGGAACGTTCTTCGGTGCGAGCAACAACCCAATTGGTGATTGCGTGGGTGCAAATGTGGGGGGTGCAAGCGCAGGTGCAAGCGTTTGGTTTGCAGGGGAGCGAGGGTACGCTGCGAGAGGTCCGGGTAATAGGTGCGAGATATTACCAATGATGATGCGAGACAACACAACACTGGGGCTGCGGGTGGGCGTAAAAAAATATAAAAAAAAGGGAACACTATTCGGATTGCTAAGCAAGTCTCCGGCACCCAGAGAGCACAGCACTTACCAAAAGGTCTTGGCCTGCAGATGGCCATGACTGGTGTTATCATGCATGTCCCCTTGTTGTCAGCAATGCTAGGGGAGCGACGCCAATATCAAGTGGGAGTCGTTTTCGTCTGAGTAAGAAAGAATTGGCTGGGCACCAGCAGGACTGATCGAGAGGTTGAGTGGTTGAGATTTAA
>MU617585.1:0-10277 GCA_025201705.1 Dissophora ornata
TGACGATCCCCCCCTCGACTCAAAATCACTTATCAATCCTTATCGATCCTACCAAACCCCTTCCCCCCTTTTTTTTCCTTGCCTCGTTATAGAGATCAGGAAGTCATACAGATCCATTGCCTGTAGAGTATCAACGACACGCTCATCTCGGACCCCAGGAACAAAGTCGAGCTCCCACGTTCCCATACCCACAACATTCACATCGCCATGCTCAGCAGCCCCAGTCCCACAGAGGTCCTCCATCTCCTGGACATATGTTAAGTCCTAGTCATGCTTCGTTCCCTGGACCGGTTGCTGGTCTAGGAACGCATCTTGTACATCCACAACAACGTTACTCTGGTCAGGACCCGATCCACTATCGTGAATCGCACGGCTCCCCCACTTTAATCCATCCAGGTCCACAAAGGTCCTTCCATCTGGATCAAGGGATACCCATACCCGGAGACGAATCCATGTCACCTCAAGACCGTAGTCGAGCATCTCTCTACCCACCTAATCCAAATCAACATAGGATCTCGGAGAGGTTAAATGAGGGAGGTCCCCACCCTCTTGGATCGACACCAACATCAATACCATCATCATCGGCATCGTTCCAGAGTCCTACCTCACAACCTGGGCAGTTCTCAACCCATCATCGAGGTTCAACCGGAACTTTGACTGACCCCGTGCATCCGATGAACCGTCAGCGCCAAAATTCTTTGCCTCATGTTCTGGAGCACCACCAGCACCACCAACATCAGCATCAGCACCATAGTACGAACGCGCCGTACCACATGCACCCGACACACACTCCCCTAGGTGATGGCTCTAGAACCGTCTCTCCAAATCCTGCTCAGCAAATCTCCCTTCGAACACAGTACATGTATCCTGGAAGTGCTGATACTCACGCGTCAGATTACGGCGCTGAACAGGATCCACGACAACAGCCTCCGTATCATCAACAGCAGCAGCAGCAGCAGCAGCATGACCCTTCATATCCACATACCTCCCAGCAAATGCGAGTGGATCGACATGGTCAAGATCCCTTATTCCAACAAGGACGAACATCGCAGCTTCAGCCTCAATCCCAACAGCAGCAGCAGCAGCAGCAGCAGCAGCAACAGCAACAGCAACAGCAACACAGAGCCAGCCACCAGAGCAGGATCTCCGCTCTTTTGAACACAGAAGATGGTCAGAAAAAGGTCTCCCCTGGCACAACTCCAGCTGGAGCTGCTGTCATTACAAGTGCCGGCGTCAGTGTCGTGAAAGGTGTTGAGGTCAAAGGTTTTGCGGCTTCTAGATCTGGATTAACACCCGGATCTGGGTCTGTATCAGCGTCTGCAAGTAAACCCATGTCACTCGGACATATCCATGCATCCTCCATGGCCAACTTGTCCATGTCCGCTCCATCATCTGCAGGGTCCGTCAGCGGTCCAGGATTCCCATTTCCGACCTCTAGTCAGGCCGGCGGCGGCGGCGGTAGTGGTGGTGGTGGTGGTGGAGGAGGAGGAGGAGGGTCGTCGAAGCCAGGTCGGGGCGAAGGCAGTTTAGGATCGAGGACGCAGTTTCATGCACCGCTGGAACCGGAGGTGATTGCAAGACTGGACGAACTGTTTTTCAAGTTTCTTCAAAGACTCTGTTCAGACTGTAAGTGAAGTCCCCTCTCTAGAAGAAAGAGACAAAAAAAGAAAAAATGCGCACGAGATTTGTGTAAAAGGAAGATGGGAGAGAAAGGGGAGAGGAGGGGGATCGACAACCTGTGTTTTGGTGTTATTATGTTTAGTTTTGATTTGTACTAACAATTTTTGTGTTTCTTTGTTCTTCTGGTGCTCTGGATACTTCTCAATGATCACCTTTTATTATATTATATTGCGTTTAGTGAATGCCTGCGACTCGAGAGGCGATCAAATGTAAGTTACTTTTGAAAAAGGGGGGAGAGGAAAGAGAAGAGGAGAGAAAGAAAGGGAAAAAAAAATCGCTTTTGGTTGGAGTGAGATGACAGATAAGAGAGTGAAGAAGTAAGGATGTGTAACAAAGAAAACAAGAAAAAAAAAAACGGGGGGAACGAAGAGGGAAACCAAAAAAAAAGAAAAAAGCCGCCGTGATTTCCTTCCCCCTGTCCTGTTCGAGATATGCCTCGGAACTGCAACTTATTTTTTTTTTTTGGAGTTGAAAAAAAGATAAAAAAAGCAAAAAGCGTAAAATTACTGGGAGGGGGAGAACAAGCGCGCGTCGTCATGATCGGTGATTTGCTATCGTGGCCAATTGGCCTGAAGGCCAAGGAGCAAATTATACGCGCGTAACGGCACCCCTCGCATGCCAGCAACAGCTATAGCAAGCAACCGGCCAAAAAACTCCCTCCCTCTCCCTCCCTCTCCTCCATGTTGATCATCGCAAAACAACATCGCACAAATATGCAACCATGCAAACATGCATTTCCACATCTCTCGGTGGATAAAGCGACGCGCCCTGACCCCCCTTTCCCGCTCTTTCCCTTCTTTCCCCCCCCTCCCCTCCAAACTAACATTTTCCGCGCCTATTTTTCCTTTATTATTCTCTGTCTTTGATTGTTTATTTATTTTCATGTTTGTTTTTCTTTTTTAGCCATCAGCCTTTGATGGCCAAAAAGATGCAACGGCTTGAGGCATCAACGGACTTTCGACCATTCAAATTTAGGATTCAAGCGTTTACGAACGCGTTTCACGAGTCGCTGGTCCAACAAGGTCTGACAGAGGATATTCTACCGCTGCGGAAGGTCAAGGTTTACCTTTGGAAACACAAATATATCTCGCGGTTTAACGAGGATGGCAAGAAACAAAAGTCCAAGGGCAATCATGTCTGGAACATCGAAGCCCGAAGGATCTCAGACCACCTCTCCTCCTCCTCCTCTTCTTCTTCTTCTTCTTCTTCTTCTTCTTCGTCCGCATCAACGGGAGTCACGACAACAACAACACCGGGAGGTGCTGGTCCATCTTCTTCGACTGCCTCCGGCACAGAGGGAGGAGGATCCAGTTCCTGGCTCGCGGATCCCCCGATTCGCTGGGAATTCCAAGAGTACACTAGTCGGATAGCGGGGCAGATCATGAAGTTTGCAAGGGTGGGTGTCCCTTACATTTACACGCCACGGATTTGGGATGCGCAAATGTCATGTAAGTATCCTTAATGATATACATTTTTTTCCCCTCCCTTTGCTCTATTCCGCGTGTGCGTGTGTGCTGCTGAGAACAAAATCTGATCGCCCAATTATTTTTTCTCTTTCTGTTTCGTTTTTTTCGCTATCCTCCGGAATACTGGCATGTACCTCTCTCTCTGTAGGTCCTACGGCCGAGTACAGTAGCCCGTGGTTACCACCTTGGCTCAAATGGTACAAGGGCGAGCTCCGGGGTATCCCAGGACCCGAGGACAAGTCGTGCACAATTACGGTGATAGCAGAGTACATTCGTGAGGGAGAAAAGTGTCGTCTGGAGCTGGCGTTCCCACTGACGGTGTCAGACCCGGAGAAGGAGGGAGAGCTGATGGATTCGCCCAATGAGGATGAGGATGATCAGGAGCGAGAGCATGATGATGAGGACGATGATGAATCGAGCGGTAATGATGAGGATGAGGATGATGAAGAATCGGATCTGCAGCAGCATCAGGACCCGGGCGAGAGTCGGGGTCGTGGCGGGATCCGCAAGCAAGGGCGGGAGCGACAGACAGTGGCTCGAGCCAAGGAACGGCAGGAGAGCAAACGAAGAAAGCAGCGATGAAAAAAAAAAAAAAAAAGAAATAAAATAAAAAAACACAGGCACATGGCGCACATGGGAAACACAGCGAGGCGACACGGGCACGACACGCGACAGAGGGTCATGTACGCGTCTTTCGTTATTATGTGCCAATGCGGGGGAGATAGATGTAAAACATGCATGCGGTGCCCCGCTCTGGGCGTTGGCTGCGACGCGCTGTGTCTACGCGTCTCATTGGCCACACGGGCACACGGCAACACACACACGCAGTACACACACGACGGCTTACGCACGCACTCTGCGCAGGGACAGACCTCCTCTCTCCACACACACACACCCATGGCAATGACGTCCATGCCATTGCCTTGTGAGAGTGACGGTGCTGTCCACCGCCCCTTTCTCTTTCCATGTTTTCCCCACAACCTGTCGTTCGATTCCATTCCCACCTGATTCTCTGTCTCTTGCACGTTCTATAAAAAGCGCCTTTTATTCCTCGACGGTTCCATTCCTCCATTCCCCTGTCCCCCCATCTTTTCGTATATAATACTTGTATACACACATACCCTCTCTCTTACCTCCGTCATTGCCTATTCCCTGTTCCTTGCTTCCTTCACGTCTTACTTTAAAGCACTTCTCGAGAACACCATGATGCAGATCAATCCCATTTCAAGACCCGACCGGTTCCTGAACGAGGACATGCCCTTTGTGAATGCAAGTGTCCTTCTTGTTCTTTTTTCTTTTGAGCTTGATTAACACCCCTGGCGATTGAAAAAGAGCTGCAGAACGAGGACAGTTCGTTAAGACATTTCCCCTTCTTTTAAATAGACCGCTGGAACTATGAACTTCAACTTGACTTCGCCCGAACTGCTCGACCTGGACGCATACCAGCAAACCCTCAAGCGTCTCATCCTCACCCTCGCAGCTTCTTCAACCCCCAATCGCACTAACACCAACACTTCTACTACTACTACTACTACCACCACCACCACCACCACAGAGGTGATCCTGGGCTCTGGCGGCGCCTTTGTCCTGGACACGTCCGTCACTGAGCCCGGGTTCGAGGCTGCTGTGATTGGTCGTGAAGGCACAGCGCAACACCTGTCGTCCAGTCAGAGCTATCCGCTCTCATTCATTGCGACCAGTCAGCTCCCGCCTTTGCGCAACCCCCCCAAGAACGGCGCACACTCACCAAGCGCAACCACCATGGCCACAAGCCCGGTGCTTTACTTTATCCGTCTGCCATTGAACCCGTTCACACATGGAATCCAGTGCGAGTTGTCGGCAAGGCGACTCTGTACAAGACATGTGTCACTGTTAGACAGAGTCCTGAGACGGTTGTGCGATGCCTCGCCGGGCGCGTTCATGGTGGGTTACAGTGACGGATTGTCGGGCGTGGATGCTGGAACTGAAGTGGTGTATTCGGGAGAGAATAGTTCTCATCCACCTCAGCCTTCCAAGGCGCTGCTCCATCAGCAACATCAGCACCAATTGAATCAAGCTGCTGCCGGTGTGAATTTGGAACAGAGTATTGCAGTCGCGAGGGATAGAGGGGATATGAATACTGATCACCGTGTGGCTGGATTGGTTGGACATGTCGAACATCCAACTGCAACAACTGGCACAGAAGACAAGAGACGACTGAGTAGTCAGTTGCTTCCTGGCTCGACAAGAAACGTGAAAGCGCAAAGAGTGAATACGACCGAGGGAGTCGAACAAAGCTCTGTGGTCAAGGAATTGAGAGTAAGGGAGCGAAGCGTGGAGAATGGTGGACTACAGGATGCATTGACGGGTGGCGATGGAGTAGAGGGGATCCTGAACTATGACTTTGGGTTACTGGATGATATGGACCAGTTAATTGATGTCCATGCCTTGGTGGACGTTGATGAGTTGCACGACATGCTCTGGGTGAACTAGTTCGGCTTTGGACATCTCACTTTTTTTTCTTGAAGTATCATCTTTGTCGGTTTCTCTCTCTCTCTCTCTCTCTCTCTCTCTCTCTGTTCTCAACGCGATGAACACACTTTGTGCAGAAAACTTTCTTGAAAAGTATATGCCGTAGGTAAACTACATACAATAAAACCCACCCACCCCTTCCTCCCCTTCCCACCCTTTTCATTGAAGAAATGATGAAAATAACAGTATCGAGATATTAAAAAACTAGACGACCTGTCGTTTTATTTTATTGCGGAGAAAAATAAAATAAGATGAGAATGTTACAAGCATTGTACAAACAAAAAAAAATAAAATAAAAAAAGGGAAGGGAAGGGAAGGTGAAGGGAGGGACACAGGGGAAGCTGCGGAACCCAAGTTTTCGAGCAAAAAAAAAAAGAACAGGTCCTCCCCAAAACAATGAGGAGGTCACTGTTCTCATGCTTAAAAAGAACGAGTTGGATGTTTTTATATATATTTGAGAAAACGACCAAGAAAAACGAGCAATGTAAAAAAAGTGAAAAAAGGAAAGGAAAGGAAAGGAAAGGAAAAGTAATGCCCCGTCGTTTTGGCGAATCCTATTCGGTATTGTGTATTTGATAACAAGAATCACGTTTCTTTTTTTTTTTTCTTTTTTTGGTTGTTGTTTTTCGTTCGATAGATCTTTTGGGTGGAGTTTTTGGCATAACAGGTCCAGCGTCCAGTAATCAAAGGGACACATCACAGACGCCCTGCATGCAAAATAGGGTTTTCTGCTCCTTTAGGCATTCGCCGCAGAGTCAAATACCCTCTTTGCAAGCTCCTCCAGCTGCATGTCCGAGTATCGCAGTCGCAGGAACCGTTCCGACGCATCGCATTTGCAAAGCTATGTCGACAAGCACAAAATAAACACCACAGTTAGGACGCGGGCAAAAAAAAAAAAAGAGAGAAGCCTGTCAGCCAAATTCACGCGATTATTTTACCTCAGAAATATGGTCGCTGCAGACAACCTTGGGCCCACAGCTGCACGCAACCTGAGACAGATAAATGTATGAATTGCAATGCATGCACTGGACCTCCTCCTCTGGCCGGTCTACTTCCTCCACAGCCACACGCATTGAGGGGTATTCCTTCAACGCCAGTTTCCGCTGCGCCATTTCCCTGTCCAACAAGTCCTTCATCTCGTGCTGAAGCCACTGGGCAGTCTTTACGCCCTCGTCTTTGAGCGCCGTGGTGATAATGAGCTCGTCATGCGAAAAGACAGGATGCTTCCTGTGCTCCTTGTATCGCAGCGCACAATCTACGCCAAACTGACACCAGTCTGGTGGCGCAAAGTTGACTGCCTCAGCAAAGTTGAACTGAGACACGCAACACAAAGAAAACCAAAAAAAAAAAGTCAGCCCATCGGATTAACTTCCAATTCGGGACAACGTCGTTTTCCAATACACCAATACACAATGCATAGCCTATCCTCACCCCATGGTTGAATCCTGCGTGGTATGCCTGTGGGAATGTCACGACAAACTGGCCAGGCCTCTGATCCAGCGCTAGTACTTTGACACCATTCTCCACCAGTCTTCCCGGCGAGAGCATCGTCACGAGCTGGAACAGCAGGTCGGGCTGCTGCTCAAACAGCTCTGGGACAGACTCTTTCATTGTCTCCTCGAATTTGATGGCGTCCGATGCTGGGACACCGTACCATGTCTTCGTTTCGCCCCAATGCATGTAGTTGATCGAGTAGGTATAATGATCCTCATTGTGCCAGCAAAATGTCGAGAAGCACATGCCGACGTAAAGCCAAGGGATCATCATTCCCGAAATGTCCGATTTGATATGGCGGAAGAGTGACTCTGCAAGTGTGGGCATGTTATTCAGGTTGGAAGGGTCCTTTGAGTATTTGTCGTGAGGATCACGCATTCGCATCGGGAATCCACTATCGGTTGTTGGAAAACAAGACCACAAAACATATCAGCACTTTTGGTCTTTCATGAGAAAGAAAAGTTATCGGACAGACCAGGATATTTTGTTGAAAAGCATTACCTGCCGTGTTGAGAGGAGTGGAGATCTGCACCGTACTCGACCTCGACTGTCTCGAAAGTATTCTCCACAAGTCTCCAGAACTCCCGCTCGACTACATCTTCCAGAACCTTGCCTCCTTCATATCCTTGCTTTTCGAACCATTCCTTCTTGAACTTGTTGCACTTTTGCTGGAAGGAACTCAGAGCGTATTCATCTCCTTCCTCAAACCCGAAATCCTCACCAGCGATGAGACACTTGGCGCAATACCAGTCCGCCTTTGGCACGTGCTGCAGCGGTGGGTTGAGGCAAAATGTATGGTGTCCAAGTTCACATCCATCACAGATCAGCATTTTGTCCAAGTGCCCCCCTGCATGACAAAGCTCGCAAATAGCTTTTGGATTATCCACACTGACATCGTTGTTGTCCATGCTCTTGTCCACCTCCATCTTGACAGATGCTGGCTCCATTGATGTCCGATCCGATTGTGACCTAGCCGGCGATGAAGGCCTAGAGTCTATAGTCGTATTGCCAGGGGGGGGGTTTGATTAATAACCAATGTCTTATCAAAGCAGTACCAAGAGGAGAGGCTCAAAAAGGCTTCGTACCTGCATATGAAATGGGCTCCTTCTTAATACGCTTCGATCTGCGCGCGGGAGTCGGGATGAGGTTGTCAGTGCAGGGCGGCGATGCGGCGGGCGTTGCCAAGGTATCCTGGCTCCCATCCATGGATGCATCCGTGCTTGCCTCCCGCTTGGTGCCCGCAGTCACACCAGGAGAGCTGGCTGTAGAGTTGACCTGCCTGTGCTTGGCGAGGTAGATCTCGTAGGGCAGGATGATGTTGAGGTAGGCATTCTTGAGTGCGTTTGACATTGACGTACACTGCTTCCGCGTATAATCTAAACCGCGCCCGATCTCTGCCCACTTCTTGCTTGCTGTCACCTATAGCCAGATTCAAGGAGAGGATCAAAAGACAACAAAAAGGGATCCCGTGAGGTGAATATAGGGTCACATCAAACATTAGGCGTTGCTAGCCTCTTGGGCCGCATTGACGCATACAGCGACTCTCTCCTTCTCCTTTGTAATATCAGGCCCAAATCAAGAGACACATAATTCTCCCATTCGGACCCTTTTGCGTACTTTTTGGTAGCCACCGCGAGCGGCGACTTCTTTCCTGAGCTGGAAGAGGTCTATGGGTCGCTTGTCCAGCTGAGGAATCTTATACACGGGATGGCCTTGTTGGCGGTGAAATTTGTACAGCTGTTCGAGGTAGTTGAGGTTTGTTCTCGTCTGGCCCTCCATTGAGTTAAGTTTCTGGAGCCTGGTTTTAAACCGAAAGACCTGTCGGGGGCGCCAGGAAAGAAATCAATGGAATAAAAAATAAAAAAAGACGTCTCTGTTAGACTCTCACAGCACTCTTTCTAGCCCTCTAGTCCCGCATATGTTTTTCTCTCCCTCCGTATCCTTCCTTGTCCCCCCCCCTTCCCCCTCCTTCCATCTTGAGGTTTGCCGGGACGTATTGTCCACAAAATGCGAGGTTTTTTTTTTTTCCTTTCCATTTGAAACAGAGTACTCTCAAAAAAGAGTGACAAAACTGCTCAGAGCAAAAAAAACAACAACAAAAAGAACAAACATTAAAAAGCACCCATAAACTGGAAGGAAATCTCTCCCCCTGCGTGGGGTTATGCCAAGTAAAGGTTCAATGAAGCATGACCCCCCCCTCCTCCCCAACAACAACAAGCATCAAAGGCTACAAATGAAGATAAAAAAATGGATGGCACTTGTTACAAAAAATACGAAATCTATCATAATCGCCCTACCTCAGTGTCAAGTGCGAAAGGGGGTTTCCAGCCATCAGGGGGGATGATTTTGCAGATGCCGGCCTTCTCTGCCTCTGGGCGGATGCTCTCGATGTACTGGAGTGGTTCTAGAAACTCTTCTTCGGTTGGGTAAAAGCAAGGTGCATCCTGAAGGCCAAAGATGCGAGTGGGGGGGTCTGTACGTGGGTTCTCTGGTGGTGCGGTGGTTGCCACGGTCGACATGTCGAGAGCGGGGGCCTTTTGGATAGGCACATGTGGAGTGTCTGAGGAAGGGTCTGCAGTTGCGGCAGCCTGCGCAGGTGCCCTAGGCACAGCCGTCTTCATCATCTTTGGATAATATTGGCGGCTGTTCTTCTTTGTTTCGCAGTTCCCTCAATTTTTGCTTGTATGTCAGTAAAGGTGGAGAGAGAGAGAGCAAGAGCAAGAGCAAGAATGCGAAATGGATATGGAAAAGAGAGAGCAAAAAGAGACTTGTGGGTGGAGGGACAGAAAAAGAAGAGAGAAGAAAGACGAAAATGAAAAATCGTTGGTAGGCAATATGACTGGAATATCCCAGACGAGCCAAAAAAAAAATATATAAAATGTGTATATCAGATATGGGATGAGGGAAAGCAGAGGGGAGCGAACCCGAATGGCGAATCGATGCTGGCGACAGATGATTCGGCGATGGGTGGGATTCGGCCGTGAGCGGGTTCTGGAGGCCAGACAAGCAGAGAGCGTGTGGGGAGAAGAGGGAGGGTGTGCGGTGCGGCGTACTCCTTTCTGACCGGTGCAGGATCTCGTCTAGGCTCGCAGAGCGACAGCGCAATGGTGGGAGAGCGTGCACCAG
>MU617586.1:0-10262 GCA_025201705.1 Dissophora ornata
AAAAAAAAAATATATATATCCCCCTCTCGCACAGCCACCGTCAAAGAAGCAAGACATCTCAATATCCATCACTTCATCACAATGTCACGACCAACCAGCTTCCCCTCCCATGCTCAACTTCTCCTGATTCGCCACGAAGCCCAGCTCCGGAAACAAGCCCTTGCGACTTATGGCCCCCAAGGAGTTCAGGATTTGGCTATCCTGGGAGCGATTCTGGGCAACAATATTCGAGAGATTGGACGGTACAGGGTAACATGCGATGGTCAGTTGGCGCAAGGCCGGTACACAATCTATGAACTCGTTCACTTCGGGGCCCTGGCTGTCACGGGCCGTCGACGTGAACCCAAGAACAAGGAAGGGGGCCGTCGAAGATCGTCTCTGACGTCGGAGCATTCCACAGGTAGCAACAGCAACAGCAGCAGCAGCAGCAGCAGCAGTCATGGAGGTACCCAATTGATATACCCAGCAACACTGGCGAATCTGTTCCCGGCATTGGTGTTCAAGGCCCTTCGACGAAAGTCGGTCCGACCACCAAAATTCCAGAACGACGACGAAGAGTCAGGTTCTTACACACCCTCGTCCACAATGTTCACATTTGACGACCTTTCAACTGAAAAACCTCTGCAGGACTCACAAACAACGGCGGCGTATGCACCCTGCTCATCATACGCTAACGCAGTGGTCGATCCTATGCTCATCAGCGAAGACTCTGTCCTCTCTGCTTTGGTTCAACAAAAACTCCACCTGGTCAAGGATCTACCACTTCCTAGGGAGCTGTGCTTCTTGGGGGCTACTAGTCTGCCAATGCCACCGGTCCTCCGCGCAATGCACATTGCCTGGACCATGGATTTCTTGAACACCCGTGCTACTACGACCCGTCGCCAGCGCAAGCAGCTGAAGATGTGCACGATGGCGGGGAGTGAAGGTGCTGCTACCGGTGGATTGGAGTTCCGACCGGATGTATATGCTCATAAGATGCGCACCGCACGGCTGGCCCGTGCACAGCAGCAGCAGCAACAGCAAAAGACTATGGCACGATCTTCGGGTGCCGTTGGCACCAATGCAAGCCCTTCATCGACTTCAATCCTTGAGGAAAACGAGGATGAAGAAAAGGAGAGCCAGCTCTCTGGTGGCTCTGAAGAGTCCACTTCGACCACAGCTACGACCACAACCACCACAACCAACACAACAGTTGCGACCACGAACGCGAACGATACCACCGCTGCCGCATCGATTGCGGCCAACAAGGCGATTCGTCAGGAAAAGCGTATGGTGCAGCAACTCCTTGCGCTTGAGAACAAAGTCCCCCGCGCCGTCCGCCAGTGGGCCGCTGCTGCTCGCCCGTGTTTCGCAGAGGAACTCCTTCAAGAAGACCGGCAAGTCCAAGAATGGGTCGACCGTCATCGTATTCAGGTCGTTCTCGGATGTGGTAGCGGAGCAGGTCTCCGCCTTGGCCTGGGTTTGGGCTCCATCTCAGGCGCGCGTTCGGGTCAAGGTCTGAAGCAGAGGAGGCCCATGCTCTCGCCCATTTCCACAACCCTCGCCAACTCGATTGCCTTTGGCAACAGCGGTAACGGCTCGCAGCATCAGCAAGGACACCGCCGTATGCCTTCAAGCCCACTGTCTTCCAAGGTCATGACCGCGTCCGATTTTGCTACCGTGGAAGAGGAAGAAGAAGAAGAGGAGGTTGCTGCATTTGATTCTCAGCCTCTCCATCCTCTTCAGTCAACTACTCGAGCCAGCTTTCCTGAAGGAGTCTACTTGGGGAGTAATCTTGGAAGAGCAGGAGCTGGAATTGAAGCCGGAAAGGGAACTGTAGTCACTGAAGCTGCAGATAGAGCCATCAACGTCCCAGCTGGATCTGGAACCGAGGCTCTCACGACTGCTGCTGCTGTTGGAGTAGCTGCTCCCGTTAATAACGGCATGATTGGCAACAGTCCCTTCAGTAATATAGTGAAAACGAGACCGACGAGCGCGAATGTGGACGAACGCCTGAGCGCTAGTCAGCAGATGCTTAGCATGCACCTCTGGCTCAGTCTGCTGGTCTCACCCTTGAGCCCCGAGCAGATGGTCCAGGACCAATTTGGATTCCTAGATTCGTAAAATATATATGTAATCTTTGTTAGTAGCTTCAAATATACATACACTTGTACATAACAGTCAGTCAAATATCTCCAAAAGGAATACCGCCACCAGATGGAAAACGCCTTAGTTACGAAAAACGGAAATAGTTGGCCGCGTCCAGAAGGTCATCCTCTATAGAGTTTATATCCCTGTTGTCGCCGCAAGCGAACACAATGCGACCCTGCTTGGCGCGTTACATCCAAAAGAAAGAGATACTATCGGCATCAACAAAACTATTCCCGAACTATCTTCCAGAGGTTTCGAGAAAGACCACGATCCATATGATTTCAACATGCAGCAACAACCAGCGTCGTTCAAAATTGCTCACTGGTCGTTAATTAGGACACTTGGGGATCTTTTTTTTTTGTCACGGGCATGCTCATCTGAGCATGGTCTTGCAGTCGCATTCATGCAAACAATACCCGTAGGCTCCAGAACATGATAAATAACAGCGCATTTGCAATAAGAGAGGCCATCGGAGGCTTTGAGGAATGAAGATAATAGATAGAAGAGTTGGAACAGAATACACAAAGACTCACAACAGCAGAAAAAAAACATCATAACCACAAGAGAACGTGTTGCATCGTTCTTTTGTCTATTCTGGCGAATGGAAATGTGTGAAAATCCATCTCCGAGGACAAAGACGACCAAGAGTTGGAGGAATTGACTGAAGTAAGGAGCTTTAACTTGTCCCCAAAGACCCGACCGGCCGAGAATGGACAAGGATCACAGTTCCTCGGAACTCCTCAAAGACGTGAAATAGCTTAGCAAACTCTGGCGAAATTTTCAACATCTGAATCGTGGGCCTGGAGCGTAAGGTGGCGTCTTTGATTATGTGTTCACAGATATCGTCGGCATTCGGAGCTTTTCTTCGCCGCGACCTCCAATGTTTGGGCTGCACGGTGTGGTACACGCAGTAGCTACTGTATGGCAATCTAGAACCAGAGATGAGATTAAGTCTTCCTGAGGAGGAGAAGGACATGACCTACTTTATTGGTTTGCTCCTCGTCGCTGTCATATCCAAAAGTCGAAGATGGTAACTTTGAGAGCGGAATTACCCAATGCACAGTGCAATTGAAATCGATATCAAGAGTACAACGTAAATGATCGCGATGCTGCTACTGTTTTTATTGCTTGCTACAGACGCGACAATCCGCAGCATTGTCCTTCTACGGGATCGCGACGGATGCGAAGAATCGACGTGATGTTTTGTTGAGTGCGAGCTCGAACCAGTAACAGACTCGACGCTGCAAGTTGATACTAGAGAGAAGGTAACCCCTGCATCAAACTAAGCGACAAGGAGCAAACTGAGTGGTCAATGTATGATCTTCAAACTACGCCGCCAACATAGTTGCCAGCTTCTTGAAGTAAATAAAGTAATAAGGTTCGCTGAATACGCTGGCTACGATCTGAATTTTATTCTTCATGTTGACGTGTTTTCATTCGTAGCTTCAGAGCGCTCCTTTGTCGTCAGAGCACCTTCAAGCTTATCGGGACCCTCCTCTACCGCTGCTCCTCCTTCATGACGTCCTTCGTGTTGTCCCAGAGTCGATCCATTAGTCGCTGCACGTGGAGATGCAGATGGACGTGTGAGTGATATCGTGTTGCCGTCGGCACCACTATGAGCTCCTTGGTTTCTAGAACCGGGCTCTCCCCAAGGAAGTGCGTTGGGATTCTTGAGTGGCCTTCCCCTGGAAGCAACTTGGTATTGATTAGCTGGATCCACAGGCGGCGGTGCACGGCGATGACTTGCCGTGTATGGGTTCTTGAAGCTCATGGTTTTGTCGTCAAAAGGGTAGACCGCCTCTGCAGAATAGCGTGGCACCGGTTGAGGATGCTGTCTACCGTGCGGAATTACTGATGAGCTAGCTCGCTGGTCCTGAGGATAGCGTGAACGATGCTGAGCTTCAGCGTGCTCTGGATAGCGATAGGGCTGATGGCCTTGGTAGTAATGGTGGTGATTAGGTTGTCGAAAGTCATGATGAGGGGGGGCTGAATGACTGCCGTTTCTTTCCTGGTGGTATTGATCATGAGGCGGTCGGACTCCATGCATCCTGGCAGCCTCTCTTTCCATCAACGAGTAAGGGCGAACATCATTTCGATGGCCCGAGGATGGCGGTGAAATACCGTGTCGACTTGAGTCCCACGACCGACCGTAACGGTCAGTAAAGGGGTATTTTTGCATGCTTCGAGGGGCTGGCAGCGACTCTTTGGTGCGTGAGTTGACCTGCAAGCCATCGGGGCCGAATCCTGGGAGAAAGCGAGGTCGATAATGCTTCGCGTTCTTGTTAGGATTAGGTCGCGCCGTTTTCCTAGCAAATATTGGCGAATGTTGACGCGAGCCAGACTCCGCTGCAGACTGTGTCGCTGAAACCTCGCGTTCTTGCTGATCAGGATCCTGACCTTGATCCTGATCTATCTCCATATCCTCGCCTCCTCCTTCGCTACCTTTACCACCTTTATCGCCGGCAGAGTGTTTTTTATATGCAGCCTTGTTCTGCATCTCTCGATCCATGACACGCCGCTTTCTCCGCTTCTCGTCGTTCAGGTGATCAATCATGTACTGCTGATTTTTGCTAATTCGTCGATGAGCCGCCTCATCACCTTCAGGACTATGCGGTCGCGAGGGCCCCGACAGATTCTGCGACGTGGTATATTCTTCCGGATGCCGGATACGGGAACTGCTGGAACTTGATTCCGGAAACAAGAATGCGAGATCGACCGCGACCTCCCTGCGACTCAATCCTTTGGGTGTCTTCAACTGAGGGATTTGAAGTTGTCGCGGTGGCTTGCAGATTTCGCAATCGCTACATTCAGACCCAGAACTGGTGTAAGAGTCATAGCTGGAGCAGCTTTCACCGCAAGAATCGTATCCAGTAACCTCCACAGGCCTCACATAGGTCAGTCGTCGTGGAGAGGGTATTCCTGCTGCCCTTCTGCTTTGCGCCATTTCCTGTTTGATTCGGTTCATCCGACTTTGCACCAGATCTATGATATTCCTACGAGCCGTAACCTGACCAGCCTGTAATGAATAAATGGAAGTACATGATTTAGGATGGCTCATTTGGGCAAGTACACCGTCTAACAATAGCATTGTAGCACATCTTTGTATGGCGAGTTTACATACGCGGTATTGATCGTTCGCCGCCTTGCAAACCGCCTGAAAGTTGATCTCCCACATCCGCTGCAAGCAATCCTTCTGCGCTTGAACGACTTTTGTCCGCGCTTCCCGTCTGTCTTCAATTGCCTTCAACTCTGCTAGGAGCTCGGGGTGTGTCCCGGCCTTGATCTGAGCCTCCTCTGCGTTGAGCTGGGCACTCATCTTAATTCTCATACTGCATCAAATGATAACAGACGACAGACGACGTTTTTTTTTTTTTTTTTTTTTTTTCAAAAAAAAGTTGAAGTTAGTGGAGCTAGTAAAGGCAACAGAGAGTGAATTACAGTGATAAAATCCTGGTGCCTCACAAACCTTCTTTTGGCAGCCTTGTATTCTGCCGAGACGTCCATCAGACTGCGCTTTGCATTCCGATGCTTCCGCTTTAAATCCCTTGTGACCTCGTCGTCCTCAATGTTGCTCTCGTCCTGTGCCAACAATGATCCTGTCAGATTGAGATTGAGCTCCTCGATTTCTAGAGTTTTCGGCCCAATGACAAGTGAAGTGATGTTTGTTGATAACGTGTTGGTTCAACATCAGAACAAAAGTCAGAATAAAATGGACTTCAAAACATACCTCCAAACGTGTGCCGAATCAACTCATAATCCTGGGCGTCCACCATGTCAGGGTGCAGGTTTTCCGATTCCTGGATCCCCTGACGAAATAACCGCGTTAATGCTTCCGCTGCGCTGGTGTTGGCTCGTAATAGCTGTTGCTCTTCAGTGTATTCGTCCAGAATCTGATCCATGCTCAATCCGTTACTGTCCGCAGCAAGATGGGCTACGACGACACTAGGCATCAGCCTACTCGACCGCAGTCGTCTTTTGGCCGGCGTGGCGGCAGTCTTTTGTTGCTTGCCTTTAGTGGACTCCCTTTCCTGATGGTCCTCATCTGATTCGTCGTCCTCGGACTCGCTCGAAGCATCATCCATTTCACGATCTTCGCTGACTTGAATGGACACGGCGCGTTCCTGTTGTTGCTCAGGTGCTTCGCTACCTCCACTGCTACTGTTGTTGCCACTGCTACGCTCCGAGGAATGGGCTGTTTCCTTGGATGCACTGACCGATTGTCGTGTAGCGTGCCGTTGAGAGCTCAATCTCCTCGTAGCAGGCTGTGCGATCCCTTGTGTATCAACGTCCATTTGAATATTCTTTGCTGGTGATGGCAGCAAATGTATTCCCTCCTCTTGCTCTTGCTCTTGCTCCTGTTCTACGGAAGAGGATCTTGATCCCGATGCTGGTGGCGTAGACGGCTCTGTGGTGTCTTCTCTGGCCTTTGGTGGTCTTCCCCGACTTTTCCTTGGCCTGTCGAGGTCCTCAGCCGGAACGGGTGTTGTATCTTTCCGTGGCCGCCCAGGTCGGGCATGGCGCCCTGGTATTGAGGCGCTGCGTTGCTGAGCTGTTGTCTGTTGTGGGGATGATTGGAGTTTTGTCTGGGCGGTGGTGCCTGGTTTTGATAAAGCTGAGCCTGGTTGTGAGCTGCTGGCGGCGGCGATGCGTGTCCGCATGCTCCCGCGACGCGTCGGTAAGGGAGGTGTGGCTGGCATGGTTCGTGTTCAAATACTAACTGCGAACAGGAGAATGAGATGCGGCGACTGAATAAGTATCGACAAGTCGAGCGATTGGATGCTAAACCGAGGGGATGTCGAATACCTTTGTTTGCTCATCGACCAGATCCACAGTCCACTTTAACAGCTCGTTACAGCAGCGGTATAAATTATGTGTGTGTTTGGAATGCGTAAACGATCAAGCAACGGCTGTTCGGAATCAGTTCACAGCGCGAAGAGACAGGGGTCAAATGGCATGCGTGGGGATGTCCAAAGGGGAATGATGGTTGTCGGAAGGAGGTATATAGGCGAAAAAGATTACAAGGGGGCGGAGAGTGAAAGAGGTTCTTGTATCGGCTTGGGGCGAGGCGAGATGAGCGCGGGGTTTAGAGCGCAAACAGGAATTAAGGCGTGATGAGGATGCAGAATGCGTAGTATTAGATGAAGTAGGGATGGGCGACGAGGATGATGGATGGAGCGATGAATGGACGGATGGATGATTGCAAAGAAGATAAACAGAAAGAGCAGGCAGGGCATTATCGAATCGCAAATTGAATTGTGCCTCGTAAACGAAAACAAAAACCACGCAGCCGACGCGCCTTGCCTGACTTGCGCCACTGATGACGAGGGGGCCGATCGACCCGCCCTCGCAGGACGAGTCAAATCTCCGGGCCAATCCCCCTGGCTGCACCTGTTCAGACCAGGTCTGCCACGATCTTGTTCTCGTGTCAGCATCCGCAGCATCCACCGCCATCCTCCCTCGATCCTACAGCTCAAGCACCAAAGTTTCCCCCCCCCCCCAATTCTTGTTCATCCCCTATGCTTCTTTCATGGATCACTTGCTCAGCAAAACAACCCCCTCTTTCCAGGTTTTGCTTAGCATACCCCTAATCTTGCTGTTTGAGTCTGTAGACGCGCGAGTGCAGATCAAGGCATGCGAATATTGCAAATGCATCAAGTTCCGAGGGCCAAGCATGGACTTCTCGAAAACGGTCGTGACCATCACGAGCACAATTCTGTAACGCACTCTCGATGATGACAAATGTATTGCAGCTGCTGATGCACAGCTTGAAGACAAGCCGACAAGGGGTGGATGAACAAAGGACTCTTTGCCGTCATTCAGACACGTCAAATAATCCTGGCCTTTCACCCACATTCTTTTTTAAGCGCAGACAGGTGCTGTGAAGGGACAGCCTAGCGGTTGGATCATAAACCCACCGACACGGACCCAGGAGCGAGAATCCCTCGAGAGAAAGAAGAAACACGAACGACACATGGGTGGAGCATCGGGGATTCCCCTTGCCGAGTCCTGGATTCATCATGGGCAGGCTGAGCTCATCCAGTATATTTGGCACGACAACGAGACTCGCACAAACCGCACAATCTGCACAGTTGCGGTCTGACGCGCTCTGTCCTCTTGTCCATGTCGCCCTCGTTCACCTCTTGAACACTTGCCGATCTGTCTGATGTTTTGAGAGCCCAAGGATGGGAAATGAAGGTGACAGCCAAGTTCAACCTATCGACGAACAAAAAAAAATAAAGGAGAGCTCACATGCATGGCCGATTGTACTCTAGAATTACAATAATCTATCAGGCCACAGCCTGGCCGTTGTCAGGGCCCATCTCACTTGACAGCTTGCCAAGAACCTTGGACTGGTGAGAACCATTGTAATAGCCTTTGTCATTGTGGGATATGTATTTCTTAGCGCGAAAGATGAAGCGAATCGCTCGGGATATGGAGCTGGTTGAGAACAATGAATGGTCGAGTTGAGCGATTTCTTTTCTCTCGTTGAAATGGATTGGCTGTTGGTAATGCGGCCTTGCTCCGAGTTCAGGGGATAAAAACGGTGATGTGGTAAGGATGCGGTACAAGAGGCGACACAGGGCTCGAAGCAAAGAGACGGCGAGCAAATAAGAGAGAGGGCGGCCAGGGATGGGACGCAGCTGTTTTAGCCGCATAATTTGAACCTTGCATGGCGCTTATGATTTTCGTTTAGGTATGGGACGGTTGTAACCCTTGTGGTGCCCCGGGCAGCGCAGTGACATAGGAATAGGACTCCACAGGTGCGGCCATCGCTCATTCCAGTGCATGTCGTGCGGATGGGAGCGTGCGTGTGTTTTGGCTCACGTCGAGCTAGCCCCTGCGTCGGATGTGTTTGGATGTGTTTGGAGGTGCGGATGTCTTGTTCCATCACCGCCACTGAGTCCCTCCCTCCGCCGCAGCACTGCGACCTGGATCATCGTGCCACAGCAGGTAAAAATAAAACCAGAAATGTAATTTTATTTTAATCCCAATTTTAAACATCGCCCTTTGTCCCATGGACACAACTGTCAACAACAGGGGGAGGGGACGGGGCTGCCAAACCCGGCCCGTGTCGCAGAGATGATCCACTCAGAGATCAACACTCTTGTTGTCTCCTGGCCCATCCCTTACAACCGTTGCATCCATGCATACATGCCGAGGCTGATGTCCCTGTTCTTGACTTGTTTCTGAAAAACGGCTCTACGCAATGGTAATAAAACGGCGTTCACACCAGGGCTTCTTCGTCGAGTACAATCATCAAGTAGGTTGGTCACAGCCACAAAATTGACGAGGCTTCGCTCTCGTTCCTTCTCCGCCCCACCCTCAAACCGCCCATCCCTCAGCCCTCTTCCCCATCCATCATCTCTCGATCCATTCCCACCTTCCCTCTTCTCTCTTTCCCTTCTCTCATCCTTCCTCTGCACCTCACATTCCCAGCACCTCTCTGTTTCTCCTGTGCTATTCGCTCATCCTTCGCCTGTCCACCTGTCCCTCTCTCTCTCTCTCTCTCTCTCTCTCTCTTTCTCTCTCTCCCACCGTACACGCGCAGCCCCCCCCTGCCTCTCGACGCCCCCCAATTGCATTTAACGCCTCCTTTGCACATTGCGTCTCGACTCGAATTGTCCACGATTCAGCCCAGCTGTGTGCCATCCCATTTCTGAATCGATCCTCCAATCGCACCTTCAACCTCGCCAATAGTCATCATTCCCGTGGTTTTCTCTTTCTCTCACTGCCACTCCCTCATCCTCTCTCCTTTTTTTTTTTTTTGGTTCGATCGACAGCTGCTCTCTCTTGTTTGTTTGTTCGTTCCCTCTTCCGCGCGGATAGCTTCGTGCTGTGTTCCCTCTTTTGATTTTGCTTTGAATGGCGTCCGATACTCACCCCGAAGGTGACCATCCCCAACAGCAGGGGACCGACCTCCGGAACACCGGCAACACCCATATGAAGACCGCCACGCAGAGTGCAGGCGTAACGAATACAGTACGTGTCGTGTTCACTCAACCCCAGTGCCATTATACGCTCCCTCTACCTTCCTCTTCAGAGCCTTTTTTTTTTTTTTTGGATTTCATGCAATATGAGGTTCACGACTTGCTCCCACGGAACATGCTTCAAGGGCTACTTGTGGAAATGAA
>MU617587.1:0-10200 GCA_025201705.1 Dissophora ornata
CGAGGTCGCAAGCAGCCTGCAAAGGAGGGTGGCAATTCACAGATGTAGCAGACTAGCGTTTATTTTTCACTTTTTTTACGTGCTCGCCAGCACGCAATCCACCTTGTGTGGATTTAAGGCAATTCCGCAGGCCAACAAATTACATCATTTCGGTAACGTATTGTTGCGCCCATTGTCGGATAGCCGACTAAACGGTTTATTGAAGGTTTCTATGGCTACTGTCGTAGGAGCACATCTCGCCTACCCATGCGCCTCGTCAAATATACATAGTTACATATGGAACAGCTCCTTCGTGTTCACTAGGCGAGACGAGCTGAGCTGCGGCTTTTGCCTGTATTTTTCCTTCAACAGATCGCGGATGCTGCCGAGCATCTCTTCGTACGACTGCTCCGGGTTTTCGCGGATGCTGCAGTAGAAGAGGGGAGTCAAGCAAGGACATCAATACCAGGACCACATCACTTCGCTCAGCAGTTTTCTCCAAGAAATTTATGGAGAAATATTAAAGAAACTCACCATTTGGTAAAGGCGTAAGTCATCGCGCCATTCGACGACGACTTTCCGCCGCGAGTGATACTAACATCAGCCGAAGTCTGGTCGTCCTGGCAACTATGTAGTCGAGTGTCCAGAGAAGCAAGAGTATCACTGCGTTAGTAAGTGTAATAATCTGGATTGGATCTCTTCCAAACTTAGTCATGTAACAGCATAGTCAGACTCCAACCTACCCGCTAAACATGACCACGTCAGTGTCAACAGCCTTGAGCTTGATTTGTCGCGCAAGCTCTTTCTCTTCTATTTGAAGCTTTTCCCACTTCTTCTGCAGCTCCTTGATAGCATTCTCATCAAAGCCAACCTCAACGAGCTCATGGCCCAAGCTAGTCAAGGCATTCGAGCCTCGAATATAGCCTGTGCTTGTATATATGTAGGGAAGATCAAGGGCAGACCCAGAGTGGCAGCAGTCAAACACAACGGTAAGTCGGACGCTGACAGGCAAGCCCCTGACTAACATTGAATGCAGATCCTGTAGACGGATATGCCATGATCTAAGGTTAGCTTATGAAGCTAATACATGTATTCGTGGAGGAATCGCTTGGCACAATCACCGAACCTACATCGTCAATAATCACGCCGTTCTCTTCGTGGTCCATGGGGAAAATGCAGTCGTCCATGCCATCAGTCTCGTCACCATCTCGATCCGGGACTTGACCTCCGTGTCCAGAATAGTGCAAAAAGTACCTGTGTATTACAAAACCCGTACGCCATTAGTTGACTTTGAGGCGAGAGACTGGTACCCTTATACACAGACCATGAAAGATGGCATTGCTTCCTTACGAGTCATTCTTCTGTGCACCGTGGATTAGCCATTTGAGATTGTTGAGGATGTTCTCTCGAGTGGGCAGCCACGGTGTGCCAACTTGGTCATCCGTGAGGACTCGAATGTTCTCTTTCGGAAATCCGACCTCGAGCAAAAACGCCTTCATCACCGCTGTATCGTTCACGCAACCTAGATGGGGTTGTTGGTATTGTGGTAGTTTAGAACATATGCCCAGAGGACACATCGAGGTAGCAATGATGTGACTGGAGATCATGGCTGCTTACCATGAAGTTGGTTGCCACGGCCGGTATAATTAATTCCAATCAGGAGCGCGCGACGCTTTCCCGTACAGTCTGAGAGTGGAACTCTGATACCATCTAAGTTCTTGAACTCGGTTGCACGGATTGGTTTGCTCTCGGGCACTGGCTCAGGTTCCTTTGCCGGCGTGGGCAGAGGCTTGGCCTGCTGTATTTTTACCGCAGGCTGAATCACATGGTGCACCTGAGCTGCAGGCTGTGCCTGAACCACAGGCTGAGGCGCAGGAACCGAGGGCAGGGGTTTGGATTTGGAACTCTGCGAAAACTATTAGAAAGAGCGAAGGATATGACAATTGGTCAGTAAAGAGACATCGAGTATGGAAAGGCAAAAGTGATGCGTCTTGGAGCGGCGTGGGTGGAAACGAACGCGAGGTAAGACACATCCGGATCCGCAGACTTACGCGTTTGAAGAGCTTTGAGAAGGGCGAACCAGAGGATGAAGAGGTTGTGGTCGTAGTCTTGGTAACTTTACGGCCATCTTCGCCAATGGTGGATTGGACAACGACGGTGGGTTCCGTCTTGGCGTCACCACTACCGTATTGTTGATGGACAACGTTGCTTAGGTTACTCTGGGGCATGAACGAGCCAGAGTCGCCCTGGTTAGAGTTATAGCTCGATGATTGATAGGTCACGGTGCTGCCCATGGGTGCCTCTGCTGCAAAGGTAGAGACTTGAGCACCCGCAGGAACCGGGGTTCCGGCCGGGACCTGGACCTGATACGAGTGCGTGATTTTCTTAATCGTCTTAGTCACCGTACGACCGTCAGGCATGACGGTGACAACTTTTTCCACGTTGACGATGGGCTCGCCGACTTCCTGGGGTTGGGACATGATGAATCAAAACAGGGATGGGAGACAAGCGAATGAGCAAGAGGTTGGGTGGGAAGGGTATAGAGGACAAAGAACGGGAGAAAAAAAAAGAGAGGGAGGAAAGAGAAGGAGAAAGAAAAAAGACTCTCTGTTTGGTCCCCGACGAAGCTTCCCGCGCGACTGTTGGACTGTTGCACTCGATGAAGTAGCGAGCGGCGACAATGGGGTCATGCCATGCTGCAGTATCGATGGGCAATTGCGCACAAAGCCCACCTTTCCCAGCATGATGGCTCTCTGTTACGGTGGTTTTGAGTTTGTATTCTTGTTAAAAAAAAAAAAAAAAAAAAAAAAAAAAAGCGCAACTGGACTGTAAACACGGAAAAGCTTTTGTTGCAACAGCATATTACTCGCTGAAGTAAGTCGATGGGGTGAATCGCACCAGGGCTCTGGAGTGAGCGCTTTTTTCCCTGTCCGTGTACTCCTTACAAGTCCATGCAGGAGGGGTTTATCTTTTTTTTTTGTGAATGTTGTCTACGTTGTCCATCCACGGTCTTTGTTTTTTCCCTGTCGGCAACAGAAAACGCAAGACACCTGAGACCGGAGTGGTTCCCGCAGGCTGCATATACATACTACTATAGTCGCAAGTGTAGAATATCTATCACTGTCATTGCCACTGCTCTATCACAATCACCATCGTTATCATTCATAGCCTTTCATCAGAAACGTGGATACGGTTTTGTCTTGTCCGCACTGGCTCACTGTCCACAAGAACGGACGACCAATTGCATGAGCACGCCTGCTGCATACATTCGCACCGCACCGCTCGAGGTGGTCCAGGGTGTCTTCATCTGATATTAGGCACCGTCGAGCGTCTCTTGTTCCTTCATCAGTGCAGTGATGAATGTTCTTTATGCTGCTCGGCGGCCCATTTTCATACACGGGTGTATATGTGCCATGTGCAGTACGGCGAAAAGACGCGGAAAATACACGTTTTTAGCTCGCTACACTGTATAATCCTTCCCTGCTTATGTCATACATTGGTATGGGTTTCTGTCTCTCCCTGTGAGCAATGCCGGGCCTGTCATATTGGCGTGACGCTTGTTCAATAATGTAGTTCTTGTCGTCCTATCCATCTAGGCCCACAAACACGCAAAGTATCCTTGCTTAGCTATTGCGGGCTTTGCATTTGTGCAGACACAAACCATCAGTCAAACAAAGACGCGAGAGAACGCGCGATGAAAATATGTTGCTGCGGCTTCCGGTCTCGTTAGTTTTGGCAAAGGTTCCTGCTTGCGTCTGTGGCCCAGGTCGCCTAAAGTGCAAGAGCTCGTATTTCAGAGCATTGACTGCGGCTGCTCCTGGGGGCACAAGCAGTCGATGACATCGAGGATGTGCAGCGGTGGCCCGTGGTGCGGTGTGTCTGCTGCATGGGCTGGGGTCACAGGGAAAGATTTGAGTGTGGATGCGGCGGTGCAAGTTGCCACCGCGCATGCACTGCATCTGTATGTGGTCTATCGCAAATGCTACATAGTCCACTGGTGATGCTTCAGCAAGGGGGCAGAGCCGCGCCCTAGTCCTGCGCCCCTTTTCGGATTCCTCTCTCTTTTCTTTTAGTTTCATTACATCTCGCAAGCGTCCGCCATCAACCCTTCATCCTAACCATACCACCGCATTCAGTCATCTGCCACATATCTTGTCTTCAGTGTAGAGACGGCCCACACTACCACACTACCACAAGAGCCCAAACGCCACTCGCCCGACTCGTGTTATTCTTGCCGCGTCATGTCCTCAGAAAAGAGCATGGTTAGCCCCCCGCCGCCCCATGGCAGCGACATTAACGCGACGTGGTCCTTCCTCGAACAGGGTATCGACCAGATCATGAATCGCCTCGAGGACGGTCTGACCTACAAACGCTACATGGAGATTTACACGTAAGATTAGCCAGAAAATGCCTCCTACGAGCCCTTCTGCGTCACTGCTTGCGCCCTGTCTTCACCCTGACTTCACCCACTCCTTTTTGTATCAAGGCGAGGACATGCGACCGATTATGCTTGGTTGCGCTCCATGATATGCGTTCTTGTGTTTGGTGTAAAGGAGATGGCGCGCACCAGTAGCAAAGGCGTTGAATTTGTCCATCGCTTTCGTCCCGGAAGACCCATTTGAAGGGTTGTCCGCAGTCGAATTACCACATGCACCACGACACTACATTGCCACCGCGCCACCTACACCCGACATAGACCACTGGACATACATTAACTAACGTCTCCTATTGTCAAATCATGTTATGCCCACCATGTCGCCACCGCTCCTAAAATCCATGGATCAAATGCAGAGTCATTTACAACTACTGCACCACGAAGGCCTCCCCAGACGGCATGGGTGCCTCGATCCAAACTCGAGGTAACATCAACTCCGAGCCCGTCTAACCTAGAGCTGCGCCTTCATGAGGTCTTTGTTGTAGAGTTGTAAACGTTAGCTGATGTATATTAATTCTTCTAGGCGCTACTTTGGGCGGCAGTGATCTATACTCGCATCTGATCCGGTACTTTCAAAAGCACCTCGAGGTGATACGAAAGGACTCGGAAAAGTATATGGATGTGTCCCTTTTGGAGTACTATACTAAGCAATGGGTCAAGTTCACGGGAGCCTCGACCTATGTTCACCATCTTTTCACCTACCTGAACCGCCACTGGGTCAAGCGCGAGATTGACGAGGGCCGCAAAACTGTCCATGATGTGGGAACTGTACGTCAAACCCTTTGGCATCGTCCACCATTTGGACACATCGGCGCTGATGATCCGCTCTGTCGGCTCTGTTAGTTACAAAATTTTGACACATTTTATTCTCTCCATCTTCACATCCTAGCTCGCCCTTGTAAGCTGGAAGGACAGTCTATTCAGCGACGTTGAACGCAATGTTATGGCCGCAGTTCTTCAGCTGATTGAGCGTCAACGTAACGGAGAGTCTGTTGAAACCAGTCTCTTGCGCAACGTTGTTGAATCCTTCGGTAAGAGTGTTCAAACTTTGTGGTAGATTGAGAGGCGCTGTTGCTTGATGCGTTGCAGAAGCAGGGGGCTAATTTATTTTATTTTATTTTTATCATGGGCATTGTGTCGATGTTCATCAGTCTCGTTGGGGTTGGATGAGAATGACTCGAAAAAGACGACACTGGAGGTCTATCGTCAATATTTCGAGAAGCCTTTTGTCAACGCCACCGAGGTTTACTACAGGATGGAATCTGAAAAGTTCCTGAGCGAGAACAGTGTGACGGAGTACATGAAGAAGGTATGTAGCGCTTGCAAGTACTAAACCCTTCGACGGTGCGCCTCGACAACGATAAAGCATGTAACACCCTGTTTTTCTATTAATATGGTTGAATCTAGGCTGAGGCTCGCTTGGCTGAGGAAGAGAGTCGCGTACAGATGTACCTCCATGTAAGCACCCATAAGCCTCTCATTCAGACATGCGAAACAGTCCTTGTCAAGGGCCACACAGAGATTATTTGGGAAGAGTTCCAAAACCTGTTGAACCAGGACAAACAGGAGGATTTATTCAGAATGTTTTCGCTGCTGCTTCGAATCCCCGAAGGACTCGATCCGCTTCGAGCCCGATTTGAGGCCCATGTCCGTAAGGCTGGCTTGAATGCTATTGAAAAGATTGCTGACGAGTCTACCGATACTTTGGTAAGGGATTACTCTACTTTGTTCTGGTTTGCTCCTCTGTTCCGCTTGTTCCCATCAATTTACACTCTGCTATTTATGTCGCCAAACGACATTTAGGAGCCCAAGGTTTACGTTGATGCACTCTTGGAGGTTCATAAAAAGTATAATGACCTCGTTCAGACCGCTTTCCGCGGCGAAGCCGGATTTGTCGCATCCCTCGATAAAGCTTGCCGTGAGTTTGTGAATCGCAACAAGATTTGCAAATCCTCGACGTCAAAGTCTCCAGAACAACTTGCCCGGTACTGTGACTCTTTGCTGCGAAAGAGCTCTAAAAACCCAGAGGAGAACGACCTTGAGGAGATTCTGAACAGCATCGTACGTATTATCTCTGTTTATATTGTAAATCAAGATGTTTCCCATTCCGTTGATAACGATTATTGCCATACTCAAAGCTCACGCCTCTCGCTTTTCTCATGGACCATGGTCAATAGATGACAGTATTCAAGTACGTGGAGGACAAGGATGTGTTCCAAAAATTCTACTCCAAAATGTTAGCCAAACGCTTGGTCAACGACACCTCTGCCTCGGAGGATGCAGAAGCCGGCATGATTTCGAGACTGAAAGAGGCTTGTGGGTTTGAATACACCTCGAAGCTCCAGCGCATGTTTACAGATATGGGACTGTCCAAGGAGTTGAACGAGCAGTTCAGGGAGAAGATGTCGCAGAATCACGATGCATCCGAAAACACGGTTGACTTTTCCATCCTTGTGCTGGGTACAGCTTCGTGGCCTTTGCAGGCGCCGACGACATCATTCAACTTGCCAGAGGATGTTGTAAAGACATACGAACGGTTCCAGGCCTTTTACCAGGACAAGCACTCTGGCCGAAAGCTAAACTGGCTGTTCCAGCTGTCAAAGGCAGATTTGAAGACCAACTACATCAAATCGAACAAGACTGGATACTCTTTCCAGACCTCAACTTACCAGATGGGCATCTTGCTGCAGTACAACAATGGACTCTCGTACTCTTTAGAGGAGCTGCAGACACAAACGAATCTGAACCCTGAAATTTTGGCGGGAGCACTGGGGATCTTGGTTAAGGCCAAGGTCGTCTTGCTGGAAAATGGGGCCAATGTTGGCGATGCTGGCACAAGATACGACTTGAATATGGACTTTAAGAGGTATATACTGTGAAAAGGACGGTGATTTGCATTTTACCGTATTATTGCGAGAACAATCTGCTAATGCATCACTCTGTGTTTGTAATGAATAGCAAAAAGATCCGCGTTAACCTGAACTTGCCATTGAAGGCAGAGCAAAAGGTTGAGACAGAGGAGACCCACAAGACGATTGAGGAGGATCGCAAGCTGTTGATGCAGGCAGCAATTGTGCGTATCATGAAGACGCGCAAGGTGATGAAGCATGTAGCGCTGATGAACGAGGTCATCTTACAGTTGCAGACGCGATTCAAGCCGCGTGTGCCTGATATCAAGAAGTGTATCGATGTGCTGTTGGAGAAGGAGTATATTGAGCGCGTCGATGGCCAGAAGGACATGTTCTCGTATGTCGCGTAAATGGGGTGGGGACATCGGAGCAAGCTAGGATTACGGGGCTGCTGTCGAAACAGAGAAGGATCACCGCAACCAAGCTGCTTGCAACAACCACAAAGGAGAATAAAAAAAAAGGTAAAAATTAAATAAAGATCTCTTTATCCGAGCTTCTTTTAACACGCTATGGCCCAGTCGCAGCGCTGATACTCATCACCCGCCATCGATGTGGGTTCAAAGAAGCGATTCATGTGTACACCATTCAGCATTACTATGAATAATTATGTATTAGATATTAGATGGATGGTGCAGTAGATAAATATGGAGATGAGGAGAAAAATACGATGGCAAGAAAAAAAAAGAAAAAGACAAAACAGAAGAATTAAACGGACATCTTGGATATCTAGGTTGCACAACCTCTGGTGGTACGAGTCAGCAACCAAAAGTTAAATCACTGTTCATTTTGTCCCTGCTGCTGTCGAGGCCTCATCTGTTGGGCTGATAACGTGAATGCTGTCGAGCATCACAGGCGCAACTGTAGCCTGGCGGTCATGGCCTACATGCTCAGCATTGCTGCTCACCGACTTTTGGTGTGGGAATGACTGCTCAAAGTCCTGCACGTGCCTTGATCGACGGTCAACCACCAGCTCCTCCCAGCGCGATCCCGCAGAGCCCATCGAGGACTGGCACATGCGCAGGTCCAGTCCGTCACACCAGCGAATGGCACCGATGAGCCAGATGTTGTACTGCATTGGGACGAAAGCTACCCGATCGTGCTCACCCCGGTCATAGCCCATGCCGGGTCCGCGCATGCGATTCATTCTATGCTCGAGCTGGGCCCTTTTGGCAGCAAACACCGAGGCTGTCGATTGCTGCTCAGAACTGTTGACGGCGAGACCCTTCTCTGGATCTTCTTCACCAGTGCGGCTTCTCTGCTCCTGGTCTTGCTCCTGGGACCAGCGACTATCAAAGATCATGTACTTGTCGTGGTGGCGCTTCAGTCCAAAATATTCTTTTTCCATCACGACATCAATCATGGCGATGTAGAGAGACCAGGCCGCGTAGGTGATAAAAATGGCGAGCACAACATCGACCGTGTAATGCAGGCGAGTCGCGATGACAAAGTAAAGTCCCACTGTGATGTAGGCATACGAAAAGTAGGTAGCCCATTTGTTTCGGCAGTAAAGTCGCCATTGGATCGCACATGTGACCCTGCAGGAATTCAAGCGAGAATAAAAAAAAGGTGGGGGAGAGAGATATTAACAATCTGTTGTGCGATATTGGTCCACGGCAATTTTCTTCGGAACCCTCCATACTCCTCCTCCTCCTTCGGAGATTAAGGTGGAAGAAGAGTCTGCACAAGCTGGAAATGATCCTGTGACCACCGAAATGCGTTGGTAGTACAAGCTCACAAATGTAAAGAAGGTTCCTTCAACTTACATGAAGACGGTGTGACCCGAGAAAATATCATCGGTACAGGCTTCGACCGTGCCTGGGATCATCTCTAGAGCAATCCAGAACATGTCTTTAAATCCTCTCTCAGTTGCGGGGATACATCCTTCCTTGGGAGTTGGAAGAGTAGTGACCGACAGCGTGAGTGCACGATAGACGCTCAGTGTTCCGACGACCCAGAAAACTCGGCGGAGAACGATAATTCTCTCAGTCCAGTTGGGGCAGATAAAGGCAATGCCAATCAACGTAAACACGATTGAGGTCATCACAAAAGTGTTGGCGGGAGTAATGTCCCGCCTGGCGGGGAAGATGTCGAAACCACGGTCCCTGAGTATGATATTGGTGTAGTCAGTCTCGACCCAGCGATGGTCTGAAAACTGGTTGCAGAAGGCCATGGCAATGCAGACAACTACAAAGTAGATGATTGAACTGATAAAACGGCCAATTTCCGAGTTGATGCACCGACTCCAAGTTATCTTGGACAAGGAGCGGGTAGGCGATGTGGGCGAAGAAGAGCCGTTACGCTGGCCAATGCTACTGCTGTCGTTGCCGGGCTGGTCCATACTCTGGTGTTGCCGAGAAGATGGAGGTAGGTTAGTGTCAAACGAGGTGGATGATGCCGTAGAGGAAGTCCCGACCATTGTGGCGTTACTGTGTCTGTTGAGGCGATCCTCGTCAATGTGTACCTGGAGAGAATCAATGGAGCCCAGGTTCTCCAGATTATCTGCTCGCGTAGCTGTAGCCATTGTAGATGCAGCTGTTGTGGTCTAGGATGGAGGGTGAGAGATGGGTTACCGAAGAAGGTGAGCATTTGTGGTTGGATGACAGTTTCTCATATAGAATCTGAGCAGGCAATGATTGGTGTGAGGCGGAGGAAAAATGCACACGACCGTGTTGCGGCAGCGGCACGCGACCATGATCGAAGGCAAACGAATTACACGCACAGAAGTTGGCGGAGGAAAAAAAAAGGAGGTCGGGTAGCAGGGGTAAAAGACGCGCTGTTGGCGAAGAGGGCGCCTTGTGCCTTTGTTTGTAGGTGAAAGAGAGAGGGAAGGGACAAAGCAACTGAAGACGCAGTTGTGTCTACAGGCCTTTTTTTTTT
>MU617588.1:0-10174 GCA_025201705.1 Dissophora ornata
GGACGCAGGTCAATTTCTGTACGCTGTTATCTTGTTGTTGGGCCCAGAGCTGCATAAATGAAGATATTTCATTTACGGTTCTAGTCATTAAAATGGGGGGATGGGGGAACCGCGTCGTGTTTGGACGCGGGCACGCCGTGGCGCTGACCTGTGAAAACGGCGGCCGCGGCTGTTTGCGGGGGAGGGAGGAGGCGTGAAGGTGTGTGCTCGTCGCGAGGGTGCGAGGGTCCGAAAACCGAGATAATGTCCCGGGTGGTGTCTGCGCCCCGGCAGGGCTCATGCTCACCATGGATCTGGCACTCGGGCACATGCCGCGAATCGGCGCTTGGCAGTGGGGGGCAACGCGGCAGTGCAGGGGACAGAGAGAGACGAGAGAGGCAAGAGAGACAAGAGAGACATGACCAAGAGAGACACGAGTGCACCACCAGCGCACGAAACGAAAAAGAACCTTATTCGCAACAGTTCATTTTCAGGGAGAGTAGAGTGGAGACTAGAGAGTGTTGCAAGAGAGGACGTGAGGACATGAGCAAAAGGTAAAGACAAGAGCAAGAGCGCTACTCTTTTCTCTCTCTCCTCTCTCTCCTCTCTCTCCTCTTCCTCTCCATTCCCATTGTCGTCTCTCCAGCCATCGATCCATCCATGAGGAATCCGACCCTGCAGCGCCTGTCGACACAATCAACACAAGCACCACACTCCGGGAAGCCCTGAACGCAATTCATCGTCAGCCACAACGCCGCCCACAACCCCCCATCCTCTGCCACCGCCTGAAACTACCTTTGAACGACAAGTTGCGTTATTGTCGACAAACCAACTCTGAATTTTTATTTTTATTTTTTATTTCTTCTTCTTCTTCATACTCTTGGCCGCCGCTCTTTCCTTGGCGACATCCCCCCTTCCACACTACCCCCACCTCGCTCTCCTTCCTTCGACCTGATTCACATTGGATGGGGCCATGGCTCAGCAGAAAGGGTCGTTCAAGAAATGGTGGAAGAATATTACTGGCACCAAGGCTGTCAAAGGTATATACCAATCACCAATGACCTGCAGCATGAGCCCGCCCACCACCACCATGAGACCATGAGCATGCGCTAGGAGTATCTGGTGTTGTATCTCTGTCGCTGCCTGTCCATCTCCTGTTCAAAGGCGGTGTGTTGCCGCAACGTCCGCGCTGAGGGCGAGCCAAGGACTGGGCAGTGCAGCGCTTGCGCGAATTAGTGGCAACCCTGCCCCACGCCGCAGACAAAGGGCGCAGGGATACAAGGTTACAATTATTTACTGTTATTCCACAACATGGGCACAGCAGGGACACAGCAGAGGCTACACGCCGCCCGCACAACACCGCCCACCCCCCACCCTGGGCTGTTCCCCCCCCTCCCCCGGGATCGCTGTGATCTGTCCGTCCGTTCATCTGCTTATCTGCTTATCTGATCCTTCTCTCTCTCTCTCTCTCTCTCTCGCTAGGCCTCTTCCATATCGACCTCGTCGACTCGATCATCTACGCAGGCGTGCCTGTCAACTACACCGTCAACGGCCAAACTCGTTGCCAGGGCTACATCCCAACCATCGTCTCAAAATGTGGCTGGCTCCTGAAAGAACAAGGTACCTCTCTAACCTCTCACCCGCGCCCACACGCTCGCGCCTCAAACTACGCTGACATACCGCGTCTCTCCTTGACTCTCTCCCACAGCAACTCACACGCGAGGCATCTTCCGCGTCAGTGGCTCAGCGAAACGTGTAGCAGACCTGCAGCTCATCTTTGACACACCTCCAAAGTACGGAAGCCAGTTGGACTGGACCGGCTACACCATACACGACGCCTCCAACGTTCTTCGACGCTACCTCAATCACTTGCCGGATCCAGTCATCACCCTAGAATACTATGAAAAGTTCAGAGACGTGCATCGTACGTGTCCTTCACCTCTTGTCTTTTTAGCGTGCGTAAACCATGTCAAGGTCAATGTATATAACACAGAGCGGCTTACTTACTCCAACATCGGCGCTCCTTTATGACCGGCTCAATCACATAGGGAATCTCACGGATGAACAAGAGCAAATTGCCGCATACCAAGAGCTGATGAGCAAACTGCCACCTCCGCACTCGTGTCTACTCATGTATCTTTTGGATTTGCTGGCGCTGTTTGCTCACCACTGCGAGGATAATCTGATGGACTCTAAAAATCTGGCCTCCGTTTTCCAGCCAGGCGTACTTTCACATCCAAACCACGCCATGTCTCCAGGAGAATACATGACATCAGCAGCAGTACTAAAGTTTCTCATCGACCATCAGAGCAGCTTCACCATGCCAACCCCAAACATTGACGAAGAAGACGAGGAAATGTCCAACTTTGGATTGAGAGATCCCCCCACTCAGAGTCAGCTGCCGATCCAACAAACCGAAAGTCTCGGTCCTGCATCCCATGGAGGCGGGTACGTCAACGCATCAGATCACGAGCGGATCCACAGCTCTATGTTGGACGGCGGTGTCAGCTTTGAGGCACAGGATGCTGTTCATATATTGAATTCGGGAGTGCGAAGGCAACTCTCACTCAACAAGCCCATCATTCCTCACTCCACCTTGCCTGGCAGTCGTCCACAAAGAAGCAAGTCAACAAGTTCAAGCACTAGCAGCCACCACAGCAACCAGTCCGGCCTGTCAAACTTCCTGACAAGGCGAAGATCCAATAGGAATTCAAAAACTGGATCCAAGATATTCAGCCAGAGTGAATTTCCATCGGCGGAGGGTGCTGTGCAGGACCAAGGTATGTGTCCATTGAACTTATACAACATACTGTCAGTACTCGCTCGTCTGGACGTGCTTAGCCCTTATATGGTTTGATCCTGGCCTCCATAGACCTCTCCGATATTCCTGAGAATCCAAAGTCCAAGGAAGAAAAGGCACAGACGTTGTTAAGTTCCTCTATACGGAGGGCAGCAACCGCTCCCTCGATAGAAGTAGAATCCGCCAACCTGGAGCTCTCGTCATACTTGTCTCGACGAAAGCAACTGAGGGCTGAGGGCATTAACCGCGAGCCATCCGTTTTTTGTCAGACGGTTGAAGTCCATTTCCAAGCTCCAGTCCTTGACTCTGCTGGGCAAGCGCAAGCCAGACCTTTCACCTCGACAGCACCCATAGGCGCCTCACCACACCCACCAATGTTGCCAAGGGGGGATCGCAGGAGTCAGAATATAGGCGAATTATTATCAAGGGCATCGTCGAGAACACCAGTGGCATCGCCAAACTCTCAAAAACATATACCCGATCTTCAAATGCATCAACGCGAAAATCCCCATGGTTCTCCATCAGAGTCACAACAGGCTGGCGCAGGGCAGAGGCGGATATCAAAAAGTGGACAACCCCGACAAAACACTCACCCTGTCGAGTATGGTCCAACTTCTCCTCAGCGCACCGTCAACCCTGGAATGCCTATCCTCAGGGCAAAGAGCAACCCAGGAGATTTAACAAGCGTCAAGTCCAAAAGTCAACAGCCAGGTGCTTTGAATCCAGGAGGCAATCAGACAATTGAAAAGTTCAAGGGTCTGTTTACTGGAAAACATCGGGATCAGGACCCAAGTGTTTCACCCAAGAACAACGACAACAACGATGCCAAAAAGGAGAGACGACGGGAATCATTGACGGATGCGCAGAGGAGATACAAGAGTCAAGAACTGAGCCATCTTCAAGGATCATCGGCTGGATGGAAGGGTGCACCAGCTCATGGCGCCATCAATGAACATGAGAACAAGCGGGCTTATGTTCTACCCCCGCCGCCACTACCCCAGCAAAAGTCAGAAACGCCTCCACAGCGACCACCACCTCCGCCTCCAGAGGCCTCTTTGATGGACCTTCTTGATCCCCGACAGCGCATTGGCCATTATTCTGGGTACTCTACTCCGTCGGCGGATTCCCGCTCCGCATCCCCTGCTCGTGTACCCTCATCCTCCCGGCAGCATCTTCCAGCCAACGCATCGTTTACCTCGACTTCATCAGTAAAGTCGATGTCCAGTAGTGATCGACACCACGGAAGAGGTCTGCAATCTCAAGGCAGCTCTAGCTCCCTAGAGTTTGCGATTCCAGGACATCATCCAGGACATCATCCAGAAGGCGGCAGTAACCCGCGCCAGCGGCCACCACGTCCTGGGCACGTGTCGCAAGGTGACCCTTACTTTCTCAGCCAATACCAGGATCACCCGACACAGGACCTGCAATACGGCCAGCAGAACCTGCCACCGCATGATCACTCGCGCCACCATCAACACCACCAGCAACATACTTCTGACGGATACGAGCATGGAAGTAACAGTTCTGTGGGCAATCCATCTTTTGAAGCTCTGCCCCCACCACAGCCAACATCCCGGAGTAGGCAGGGCTCCTTTGGATCCAACGATACTTATGACATGAATGCAGCGCCCACTCCGACACAAAGGTCGAGAGAGCGCCGGCTTCCACGTGAGGGGTCTTCGTCTTCTCTCCGTGGTGATGCAACACCTCCCCCTCGAGCACGAAGCAATTCGTCTAAAAACTCTTCGCCGATTCATTCACCTGCGCTCACGCCCCTGACGAGGGCAGGGTCGAACCAGGCTGGATATCATTCTCAACATCAACAGTATCATGGATCTTCGCCCCTGGCAGAGGGATATAATGTAAGCCTACCGCCATCCGGTCGGGCAAGGAACCGTGCGCAGAGTCGAGATGAACAATATCTTTTGCGTCGTCAAGAGAGTGGTGGTCAACCGATGGTACCTCCGAGACATTTTACCGAACGGGAAAGGAGTCGATCCGGTACGGGGCTTGCCCTCACATCCTCTCCAATCTATGGACTACCACCCATTCCTGTAACACAGCCTGCTGGCAACAATAGTAATACTAACAGCATACAGTCAAAACAATACTCATTACCCTTGGGATGATAATAAATAAATTAACGATGATGACAACAGACAACAACAACAACAATAATGACAAAAAAAAATAATTGTCGCGATGCTTTATTGACGCCATGGGATGATGTATGTACAATATGTCCCATATGTCTTGACGATGGGCAAAAAAAAGCTGCTCGCTCACTCACTCACTCCCAAGGGTTATCGAATACTTCCTGGGCCGAGAGATCCTTATCGAGGGCATCCTTTGGCATCTGCATAATCTCCAAGACCTTGGCCGTACTCTGATTTACCAATGATGTCGGTCCCAGGAAATCCGGATCATGGGCCGCTGCCTCCACCGCATCCAACACGTTCCAACTCGTCGATGAAGTCATATCCGGTGCGTTCGCTGCTTGTGAGGGCGAGGAGGGAAACTTTGAGGTGGACGACGACGATGGGGGGGGTACAAAAGATGATGCAGCACTCATGTTGCTACCTTTACTAGATCTCAACGAAGCAAACACGTCGTCAAAGCCTCCGACATCTTCATCGAGTGGTGGCATGGGCATCCGTGAGATAGGGCGAGTTGTTGCTGTCGTCGTCGTTGTCGTCCTTGATGTGTTGACGGTGGTAGATGCAGTGGAAGGGAGGGTAAAAGCGACGTCGGAACTGAAGCTTGAGCCGACATCCGATTGGGTATAGTCGATCGTAGAGCTCTCCCTTGTCAGTTTTGTCTGTTCCAGCGAGTCTGCTAGTGTGTTCATCCATGGATTCGAGCTATCAGCTACATCTTCACCTAACGAGAACCCAGAAATCGACTTTGCTTGCCCAACGCTGCCTGCACCGACACCCGGTTTAATTAACGCAGCTCCAATGTTGGTTGCTGTAGTCAGAGTCGCTGATGATGCTGTTATTGTAGCGGAGGTGGAGTTGGAATGCATACTGGATGAAGAGGAGGGCATAGAACTGCTGAATCCAGAGTCCAAGAAGCTGGACGATCGAATAGCGCTGATGGTAGTAGGTTCATTAGGTCCTGAGGTAAACAAAAGATCCTTTGCAAACGCCTCTGCAGCATCATCCAGGATAGCTACATTCACAGGTGCCCGGGATTTGGAGAAGGGGGGCGGTGACAAATCGTCCCGTTCAAAACCTGATTTGCTGAAAGGAGGAGGTGGTACGATGGGCGATGACGTCCGAGAGATGGACTGGAATGTATCGATTGACTGTGAAGAAGTTACTGAGGACGGAGACTTTGAGGATTGCGGTTGTTGAGAGTATGCCAAAGGATTAAAGATCGGATCAGTGACCACAGACATTGCCGCCGCCGCCGCCGCCGCCGCTTGCTTTGGTTGTTGATCTACACTAACCCGCTTGACAGGTGCTGAACGTGCCGATGCTATGGACGCTGCTCCAGACGATACGCTTGCTGCAGGTTTTGCACCCCCAATTCGCGAGGTTGCAGGTCTGGCACCCTCAACAGTATCCAGGTTTTGTGCGCTCCTGCTGCTCATTACACTGTCATGGCTCATAGTGCTTGCCTGGCTATTTGTGCGAGTCAGGGGCTCCCCTGGCACGGGCGACTTGATGGACGGAATGTCATCCTCTTTCTCTTGAAGGTTGCTGTTAACACTGCTATTGTCGCCAAGAGGGAACCCCAACGGTGAGGCATTCGTGTCCAAAATGGTTGCTGTCGTGACACGGGTGCCGCCAATTGGGGGAGAAGATACCCGAGAGGAGGACTGTTGTATAGATGCCCCTACACCGGTGTTGCTGTTCCTGGACAACGGAGGCGTTGAAGTTCTTCTTGACGACGAGGCACCACCATTAGAGATACCCTCTCCAAACAAGAGATCTCTTTTTGCGGCGGACAGAGTCGAGGAGGGTGAGGCAGCAGAGTCGAATAACGATGATCCACCCGCGTCGCCTGTCAGGGAGGTGAACAGGGCATGATGTTGTAGACGTGACGAGCTACGAGAGTTGGGGCCTGATCCTGGTGGAGAGTTTCGTGCAGATCCCGTGGCTGCTGCTGCTGCTGCTGTTGCGGAAGAGGAGGTGGGTGGAGATGAGAGAGTCGCTTTGACCGCGGTAGCGCCACTACGCGTGGTAGTTGTTGTGGCGGTGATGGGAGGGACCAGTGCCGCGAGAGGGTCCCTGTAGAGGTCGCCTGAGCCAGAGAGGCGACTCTGACTGGTGGAGGCTGAAGAACTATCTGTGTGGGAGCATAAGATGTGGTAGAGGGAGTAAGTCTGTGAGCGAGCGCGGCAGGGAGCTTGGGCTGTGTCAAAAGCGTTTCGCGGGAGAGCGCGATCGCGCTAGAGTCGAGGTTGGGGATGAAACGTCAGTCTCTCTTACCGCTGGTGTCGCCAAAGAGATGGCCAAACTTTGAGCTGGAGGTCCCCTTGCGTGACATGAAGAGAGAGTGTGTGTGAAGGTGAATGGTGGTTGTGGACAGAAATGTAAATGAAATGAAAATGAAAATGAAAATGAAATAAAGCTCAGGAAACAGAACAGATGGAAATGAACCACGTTTTCTAAAAATGGCGGGGTCCTGGCGTTGTTACTTGTTAGTCGAAGAACAAGAAGAACAAAAACGTGCATTCAATTACGGAGACACACACGTATTTGCACACAACGTCGACGTAGCCGCAACACAAATTGGTGGCAAACCCAAAAAAATAAAATCAGCGCGCCCAATTTCTCTGTTTCTTCTTTTTCCCCTCTGCCCCTGTTCAAACATCCCCCCCCCCTCACATTTCTACGCACATTCAACACTCAACATGGAGAACATGGAACACGCTCAGCAGGAACAGGAGGTCGAGATACAGGAGGAAGAAGCCAATCACCTTCTCAGTACGTCTTTTTCCTTCTATGCTTGATGCCCCCCCGCCCGTCTATGAAATGGTCCATTGCGCGCATGGCACAGCGTCAAGCTCAGTTGGCACTCGTTTCTGATCTCCCTCTCCTTTCACTTCAACCCTCTCATGCTAGTCGGGAAACTTGAGGTAGATACTACAATGCATACCCTGCGCAGCGACTCCTGGAGGGGCTAGTTGAACTGACCACAGGAATGATCCTCCTCCTGTTCACAAACAACGTGTCTAGGAATGCGGAATCCAAAAAGCTGACATTGAGAAACTCAAGAGCGCGGGATACTACACAGTTGAATCTATTGCATACACCCCCAAGAAGGCCTTGCTCCTCATCAAGGGTATCTCAGAGGCCAAAGCCGACAAGATTATCACAGAAGGTAAAAAAAAAAAAAAAGCAGAGCTTGAGATGAGCTGTTCCTAGTTTGTTGGTGGCAGTGCTAATACAAAAGGGTGGGGGGTTTTGCCTGTTTTATAAACCTAGCATCCCGAATGGTTCCAATGGGCTTTACAACAGCAACCGAGTTCCATGAGAGGAGAAGTGGCATGTTGCAGATTACCACTGGGTCTGGGGAATTGGACAAGCTTCTCGGCGGAGGCATTGAGACCGGTGCAATTACAGAACTCTTTGGAGAGTTCAGGACTGGAAAGAGTCAGCTTTGCCACATGTTGGCAGTAACATGCCAGGTATGGAGTCAGGAAAAAAAAAATAGTCTTTCGGGACTGAGGTCTTGTAACTGAATGTCATTTTACACTGGATCTACAGCCGGCGACCGAGAATTGATATTATTTCCTTACAAACATCTGGTAGCTCCCTTTAACTATGAATGGTGCAGAAGGAAGGTGCCTTTATATCGACACAGAAGGAACCTTCCGTCCAGAGCGTCTACTCTCGATTGCAGAAAGGTAACCACAGTGCTCGATTAACATCTCCTCGATGTTTTCGCTCATTCTAAATTACTAACAATTCCCTGGTCTTTTTTTTTTTGCAACCAGATACAATCTCAAAGGCGAAGAGGTTCTGGAAAACGTGGCATACGCTCGCGCATACAATACAGACCATCAAATGAACTTGTTGGTTCAGGCAGCCGCCATGATGTCAGAGTCACGGTTTGCCTTGTTGATTGTAGACAGTGCCACGTCATTGTACCGCACAGATTTCTCTGGACGTGGTGAGCTCTCTGCACGACAGATGCATATGGCTCGATTTCTGAGGAATCTCCAGCGCTTGGCTGACGAGGTAAGAAGAGTGCTTCTAAATTTGAATCTTGGCGGTTGGGGTGGGGAACTTGGACATGCTCGGCTGAGCAATAATAATAATGCTGATAATAATATTTATATGCTTTTTTTATCTCCGCAATATAGTTCGGTATAGCTGTTGTTATCACGAACCAGGTAGTGGCCCAGGTCGACGGCATGGCCATGTTCAATGCAGATAGCAAAAAGCCAATCGGAGGAAATATCATGGCACACTCTTCAACAACGAGGTAGACACCCTACCTGCATTTCTTCTCGGTTTTGTACCATCGAGCAGCAGAGACTAACTGATCAAAATTTTTTAATAGGCTGTCGCTCCGTAAAGCAAGAGGAGAGAACCGTGTATGCAAGATCTATGACTCGCCATGCCTTCCTGAATCTGAAGCACAGTTCTCAATCGGACCTCATGGTATTGCGGATGCCACCGAGGCTTAAAGACATAATATTTATGCCTTTCGAACCCATTTTCCACACACATGTAGCCTCGAAATCGCGATTTTATGTAGATGTATGTAAATACGAACAACAATAATAACAACGATGTATATTTTTTATCTTTTCTTTTCGCAGCTTGTTGTCACTGTCATTGGAGTTAAATACATGTGAGCGGCATCCTGCAATTAATGGTTGGGAGGGGGGAAGGGGGAAGAGAAGGAGCGGGGGTCTATTCGTGGCTAGCGGCCATCCTGTATTTTCTTCGTCCAGGGGTTTTTTTTTTTTTTTTCCCTGTCTAGTAATCCCCACTCCAATACTCAGCCTCATAGGCTTCGACCAGAGTTTTATTGTCCTTATGCTTGCGTTGCCATTCATCAAACCCTCCTCGCAAGATATTGACCTTTTGAGAGAGGGGTCCTCGATTTGCAACCTCGACAGCAGCAGCCTCTGTTTCTGTCAAACGAGCAGAATCGCGATATTCAAGGGCCTCGGACCAACGACGCGCGGCTTTGGGACCTCGGACTTGAGAAAGAGCACAGTGAAAGAAAAGCTCGGGGACTTGTTTATACTGTTCGATTAGTGTTGGTAGTTGGTCGGGGAGCTCTTTGGATGGGATGTTGACACTTCCTGGGATGTGGCCGCCCTGTTTTTTTGGGTGGTGACAAAACGTACGCGAGTATTAGTTGAAAATGTAGAAACAAATAATGTTTCAAGCGTTTTGCGCGGAAACTTTAGAAGGGCAGAGGGAAAAA
>MU617589.1:0-10165 GCA_025201705.1 Dissophora ornata
AACAAAAAAAAAAAAAAACACGCCACGCGAGAGAGAGAGAGAGAGAGAGAGAGAACTGTATCCCGCTCCAAGGGCCAGCAATATAACGCAAAAACTAGAATCTTGTACGCCGCCATGAGTACAGATGTTCATGTTGACAAAACAACGTCAGATTTTCCTTTTTCGTTACTCCGTCTGCACGAGTTTCTCGCAAGGACTCTCCATCAGTCCATCACTCACCGTTTGGCAATCAGATAAACAAAGCACAGGCAAAAGTAAATGGGTACTCGACCACGGATAAAACGGATATAAGCAGACACTTTTGAAACTGGCAGGTCTGACAGTGGTCTAGATGTCAGTGAGTTTCTAAAAGAAATATGTACAATACGTGGGCACGGGTGTTGGGGAGGAAAAACTGCGAGTCCTAGGATTTCTTTCCTCTTCTCCTCCTAGAATGCTTTTTCCGAATATTCGCCGTTGCAGCAGAGTTTCTTCTTTGATATCAGTGTGAAGCTAGTTGGCGATGAAAGTGGGACCAAACAGTTTTTTTTGAGAACATCTACTGCAGACTATCACAGGTAACAGCGCAGTAATAAAAGAGAGGAAAACAAAAGTGGGACCCACTCCGTCATTTATTCCTCCCAACTACCCCCCCCCCCCATAACTCATGGCACTCTTTCGACAACGCGTCTGCATGAATAAATCTGCTGCTGCTGCTGATGAACGCGTGCCTGGTAACGAATACATGCTTGAGATGCGCGCATCTGTACCTGAACTGTCTTTTGTTTGACATGCTATCGCTTTACTTGAGAATGAAGCAAGGGTGGATGCAAGGTAAGAGACGACTATATGGAGCAATGAACGAGACCAAAAAATCGCGTTCACTCAGAACAGAATAGAACAAAAAAAAAAAAAATAGAATGATTGAAAAAAAACATGCAAAAAAGAAACTCATGGTTTTTTGAGCTTGCCGAGGATCGAACTCGGATTACTAGATTCGAAGTCTAGGGGACTATCCATTATCCTACAAGCCCAGACTGAGACGGTCTTTTGAAGGACAGCGTCATTTGATTGGTCGGAATTCCTTTGCATTCAATTTCCTTATGTAGCCAAAAAATTTCCAAATCGTCTTTGGCGCCCATGGGACCTCAATTTTTAAGGGGTAGCCCCCCTCGGTCCATCGGCCTGCCACGAATGTGCCCATAAAAATGCCTAAAAGTGCGCCTCAGAGGGTCAAGGAGCCCCTGGGGGGCCTTTTTGGCCCAAAAAAAAAATGTACTCAGTGCAGGGGACCTCGAGCGACCTTTTCAAAGGCACCACACGAGTCCCACTCTTTGCATCTCGCCACCAGCAGCGGATACAGGGTATGCCAGTATGGCAATAGAAAGGAGGCAACGAGTGGAAGGGAGAAAACAAGCTGCAAAGACATTGTCAAGAGCGCGATTTTTCGGTCGCGTTTTCCTTTTTTTTTTTTACAAGCTTGGATAGACTATGGATCCTTTTTTTTTCTGCATACTTTGCACACGCGTCATGGAGGATACCAACTCACCTCTCTGGATTGTAGTCTACGCTGTTCTACAGCGCAATCGGAACCACTCAAGCGTCCTCCTCTCCCCATTCAGGCCAAGTCTACTTGTCTACTACAAAATAACGGACAACAGGCCTCCTCCTCCTTTTTGCGCTGTACCAAAACTAAAAACTTCGTTTTGCGACAGGCTAAAAAACTCGATCTCTAAACCAACCAGTTGCTTGCTTGTTGTACCCAAGGGTCACTTTGGCGACAACAGCAAAACCCCTAGCTTTTTTTTTTTTCTCCCTCTTGCGCGCGCATGTTTTGTACCCAAAAAAATATTCTTTTTGGCGACAAAAAAAACAGAATCGCATGGCTTTTTTTTTTTTGCACTCTGTACCCAATGAACAGTTATTGGCGACAAGAGCTTCGAAAGAGGAGTAGAGAAAAGGGTTTATTATCGGAGAGGAACGAATAAAAAAAGACAGAAAAAGAGAACAGGCAATAGGGATATGAGTGACGGACAAGTGAACAACGAAACCGACAGCAGGGTAGTTGCAAGCGAGATAAATAAGAGAAGAGAAAGAGTGAAGACGGGAGACGGAGAGAGAAAGAGAGTGACGGGCGCAACGACAAAGGCACAGCCTCAGGGACAAAGGGACATCGGTGCCATTTGAATGACAAACCGACCCTTCCTATTCCCAAGATTGGCCCGAGATCCAGACTGACTGGAATCTCGCTAACAATGAAGGGGGGGGGGGCATTGAGAAAAATCAGACTTCAAAAACCAGAAAAACATTGCATGAACTTATCCAGAACCAACGCAATGATGCGCACGACTGTGAACGGTTCACAGATCAGCGCTGAGGATTCGCTAGACCAGCATCCCATGTTCACATCATGTCCATCTCTCCGACGACATAGTCGTCGTATCGCAACCTAGAGATCAAAAAAACAAAACGTTGTGTCAGACGACGTGGTGATCACGGTGGGTGTTTTCTGCATGCGGATTTCGAGAGTAATTAGTACATACCCCCGCCTGCGATGTCCGAATCCAGTATCGTCATCACTCATATCCGAGAAATCATCGCCGTCTTCTGAGGGAACACCATGGCTACGATAAGATGACCATAAAACAGACGAGACGGTTAATACAATGCATACTGCTAGTCAGATGATTAATTGAAAGGATAAAGTCCCGTCGTGGGATAAATGGCAGCATGCATGTGGGTGCGCACTCTACCTGACACCTCTCATCGTGAAATAGATGATGCGCTTGAGTTTCCGGTTAAAGAAAAAGTAGTTGAACGACCATCTAAGACATGCAAAAGACATTTGTTAGTCCAGAATCCGGAATCTCGGAACGCCACAAACGAAAAAAAAAAAAAAAAAAAAAAACCATTTGAATTTGCTTACAAGGTCCCGCCACCTTCCTCGTCGTTGGGGTCCGAGTCACTCTCGGGGTTATAGCTGTACACGTCCGAGTCCTGAAAGTCAATCAGGTTGTCGATCGAGTCCCAGATCCGGAGCTCCTTGACTGCACGGTCGTTTCCATGGTTCAGCAACGTCGCATTGACAGAATTGACGACCATCGACACGGATGGCTCTTTCCGGAACTGCTCTGGTTTTGCGTCCCTACAGATCAGACGGGGAGGAAAAAAAACCAGCGGACACATAACTAAAGTTAATATCTTCTCTTTTTTGCGCCCGGCCCATGTCTCCAGAGTTCAGTTCCCGATCCGTCTCACTTGACAATTCCCCAGAAAATGATATCACCCCTCGGCAGAAATAAGATTTGCGTCTTAGTGGGAGCTTGTGATACGGGATACGGGCAAGCCCGTCCGCTTGTTCCCGTTCTTTTGCAGAGTCACATGGCCACAGCGTAGGGCAGTTCAGGAACCACTGCTCCAACCACTGCTCCTACGCTGCTCCTCTCCTCCCCACACACCATCCCACGCCATCTCATGCCTGATCGTCGCCCGCAAGGGAAGGCAGAAAAAGGAGAGGGCACGCACGGTGGATCACGGGTGCAATCAAATTGAATGTGTGAAAAAAAAAAAACGCTCAAACTTACGAAAAGTCATAGTCAGGGAAAGACGCATTTAAGGTTCCAATCAAGTAGAACAGCGTCCTTCTCGAGGCTGGTTGGTCCAAAGGCCCAAAGGGCGAGATGATATTGCGGAAACTTGATCCAGACCCATCCTCGTCTGGCGGACTGTTCGAAGGATCGTACTTGATCTCAATTTGCTTGTACAGCTTCTTGTCTGCACCTGCTGCCTTGCCTAACAGCGTCAATTGATAGGAGTGAGGGCTGTGGTTAGGATGTGTGGGGGGTCGTAGTGGGATCAATGGGGGAAATATTCGCTATTGCGCGTGCGGCTGTTTTGGAGGAGGGCTGAAGGATCGGTATATCCTCAGTCAAGGATCTACCCTGCTTCTGCAATGTCTATCCCTGGTAAAAAAGGATGAACACGAACACGGAAACGAAAAAAAGTCTTTGTAGGGGTACCACCATCGCAGATGACCTGCAATGGGACCAAAGGGATTCGCCTGGTTTTGTGGAACGAGGAGGGGCAGGGCAGATGACAAGGCATAGCAGCGGTTCTTACAGGAGTATGGTTCGACTCTGCCGTACACTCTGCATTCGGCTGTTTCAAAGACAAGGGCGCTGTTGATGGCGTCTATCCCAGCGTATTCAAGAAACTTCATTGTGTGTGTGTGTGGTGGGGTTGCGATGCGGAGTAGCGTGTTGCTGCAGCTAAGAGAGAGAGCGAGAGCGAGAGTGAGAGTGAGAGAGAGAGTGGTGGGTGGTATACACTGAAGAGAGTGAAGGAGAGACAGAGCGGTGGATGGTGTGTTGGGTGGATGGAAGAAAGAGGGGGGAATGATGGGATGATGGAAGGTGGAATGGGGACTGGAAACGTGCTCTGTTTCACTGGCAGTGACTTCCATTCCTTCTGGAACCTGCCGCCACTGCGGGCCGCAAGGCTCCCCACGCGCACCCGCCCAACCGTTCCACAGGTGTTTGGCCTCTCCCCCTCCCTCTCTGCCTGACCTATTGTAACGAGACAGCTTACAGCATCAATGTCTTTTACAGAGATCGTGGGGTCGTGTCATCGTACCCTCTTGCCCTCTCTCTCCATATTCAAACATGTGCGTTGTTGGAGCAGATGACATTGGCTTCTTTTTTTACGCCAAGTGTTGTATATACATCAGGCGGCTTTATTTGCTTCTAGAAGGAGGAATAAAAAAAAATGCAGGAAAAATAGTTTTCGTCTCAATCGTCGCCTTGCGTAGCTGCTACACGACTCTTTACAGCTTCGACTTGGGTGCCTCCAGCAACGTCTGCTCAAAGAGCTGTCTCATATCAGAGGCAGACTCCTTCAAGTAGTGGTGCAGACGATCGGGGCGCATCTCGTTGAGCGCAGCAACGTTGAAGCTCAAGTTGTTCTCGTTGATCATGTATGCAACTCCGTAACCATCGGGGACGACCTCGCCCCATCCGTATCCATCAAATTGCTCGCCCGACAGCTGAGATGTCGACAAGTTCCAGTGGCAGGAGCGGCTGAACACTTCCTGCGTGAACATCGCGGGCTTGTTCTCGTTCGACTTGAGCGAGAGACGGAGACCCAACAGGTGACGATCAACTCCCTTGCCCTCCAAAGCGTTGGCCATGTAGCTCACATGGGAATCAAGAGCCTTCTTGAAGAGCGCAGTCTTCTCACCAGCTGGCACATTGTGATCTTCCATGGCTTTGACCCAGGCAACAGACTCGGTGCTGACGGTACGGCAGGTCTCGGTACGGCCGTGCTGGAACTTGCGAACCTGAGCAGACTCGTAGGTGGGGTTAGAGACTCCGTGCATCTTGAAGTAGGCGAGCTGGATGACCATCTGGACATAGGCATCGGGCGAGCACTTGAACTTCTTGATCAGGCCCTTGCCGTATCCCTCGTAGTTCTGGACATAAAGGCCGTGCTTGCCGATCAACTCGTCAAAGTTCTTCTCCGAGGTCTCGATCGCCTTGTGGACCGCAGTGTTGAAGGCAAAGTTGAGCTTCTTGGGGGTCTCCAAGGCGGACGAGACAGTGGCGGAGCCGTGGTCGATCTTGTTCTGGGCCAAGGTGGTGCAGACATAGTCATTCAGGCGGCACGTGGGAGTTCCGTCCATGGTGGAGTGCTAAATTTTTGATTCGGGTCAGCGTTTAGTGCAAGAGCTGGGCAGCAGTAGCAGAGCAGATCGATCAGATATATGTTCCCCTTACCTCGCCCATGAAGCCGGCTTTGCCGTTCTCAAAGACAATGAACTGGAGGGACTTGTCAAAGAAGCGGTTGCGGCCATCTCCGTGCCAGCAGGCGCGTGAGACCTCGTCGCGTGTGACGGGGCTGGAGTCGTCCAAGCAGAGCAAGAAGACCGAGGACTCGATCTTGCGAAGGAGCTCCTCGTTCTGCGAGCCGGCATTGATGAGGGTCTTGCGGGTCTGTGTTGGTTGAATGGCAGAGTGGGCAGGGCGTTAGATACACGATTAGTTAGTCGATTATCATCGGCTTGGTGGGAGTGATAGAGTGTTTGAGTGTTGCATTTCTGCGTGTAACAGGGATGCATGTGTAAGTGAATAGAGCATGCCAAGCGAGGAGGGTTGTTTTGAGAGTGCGAGTGAATGTGTGCATGTGTAGAGGGTTCGCGCAAAGAGCGGATCGGAGAAAGAGACGTTTTTCCGCAAGACCGGCCCCTCCCCCATGTGAAGCAGCCCGTTTCCCGAGAGGAGACACTCGCCTGCCCACACAGCGCACTCCCCGATGCGATGAGATCAGCGCGACGAATGAACGGCGTGCGCCCCACAGAAACCACACGGACGATTATTTCGTCCAAATAAAGTAATCAGAATGAAGACACTCTCGGTTTGCCCTGAATTGGGTTGGGGGCGGACATGGCTGCACAACATGCGCCATCTCGGTCGGTGTGTGCTGTGGACGTCTTCTCATCACCGCAAAGTAAAAAAAAAAAGAGCAACGCCGAGAGCTAGAGAGAGGACCGACCGATCACTCCTCGCTCTCGCCGCTGCCTGCACATACACATACACATATACACACAAACACCCTTCCCTCCCATATGCGTGGAGAACACATCCTTACCTCAGTCCAGATATCACGGTTGTCCGACGTCAGGGCTCCAAGAGCGGGGTCCTTGCGATCGCCAGCCAGCTTCACAATAGCATCCAACTGAACCTCAATGTCGGCAGTGCTCAACATCTTTCCATCCTTGATCAGATCAAAGACATAAAACTGGTTGTGACGCACAACCGCCACATGGTTGTTCTGTGCAGGATCAAACGCCAGCTCAAAGTCGCTAGGCTTGGCGGGGTATCTGCAGGCATTGAACATGTACTTGTACGTCGACGAGTCCAGGGGGCTCTTCTTGGCCATCTCTGGCGCCAGAGACTCATCCACAACCTGGCGGCGGAAATCCATCGCAGCCTGGATGATGGCAGCAGCGCGCTGAGTGGGCTTCTTGCGGAGGCGATCATCCCTGTAGGCGTAAAAGTACGAGACATAGATCACAACGGGATCACGGTATCCAAAGTACGCGAGATCGTTCCACCAATCCTCCAGCCAGTTGACCGTCTTGGGGTCGTTGGCCTTGGCGAGCAAACGCTGCTGGAGCTCCTCACCGACGCCACCAGGCTTCTGGAACTCCTGAACAGCGGCAGTGGTCTCTGCAAACTCCTTGTCGTCCAAGAGAGGGCGAACGGACTTGAGGTAGCGAGCGCAGGTCTCGGCCAGGGTAGGGACAGGAAGCTTAGGGAGGGCAGTGTCGTAGCGGTAGAGGGGTCCCTTGGTCATGTCGGGCTGGCCGAGGCCGGCGGGGACAGCGCCGCTGGTGTAGTTTCTGTAGAGCATGCTGGACAGGATCTGATATGGCAATTGACAAGTAAGCCGAGATGAAGGGAGTGAGGAAGAGAAAGAAAGCGGGTTAGCGGCGAGTTGGCATGTAGTTGCTTTGGATTGCAGGAATGAACAAGCGATGGGATGGGTCGGTACCTTTGGCTGTTGAGGCTTGAGGGCGGTCTTGAACGAGTTGAGGAGGAAGGGTCTAGAGACAGAGGACAAGGCGCGAAGAGACATGAAGGAAGAGGGGCGGTGGGGAAGAGGGAGCAGAGAGCAGAGAGGAGATTGCGCTTGGAAAGAGAGGCGGGGGAGAGTGGAGAGGAGCAGAGAGGGATGGAGCGGAAATGGAGCGTGGAAAGAAGGGGATGAGGATCAGCAGAAAAAAGAAAAGGCGTGCGCCCCTTTTATATGGAGATGATTGATGTTATACAATCCATATTCAGTCGTGGTATGAATGATCGCACGCCTCAAGTGCATCATTGCACAGGCGCGCACGGCACTCAATCACATTCGAATCCGTGTGCATCCGGGAAACACTCATCACGTGCACCGCCTGCCTTCTGGAAAGGCACATAATGCTTAAGGGGTAACACCTCCCTGCACTATGGTCAAACGCGTCGTTCCACGTTCGCTGACAAGACAGCACCTTTTAAAGTGAAGCCCCTTTCTAAGATCTACTCTAAACCGGCTGCAACTTCAAGGATCGGTGTAACATAATTTAGCACATGTCTCTGGAGGGCCCCCAGCCATTTTACGTCAAATTGAACGACCTTTTGCTCCTTGCAGAATGAAAACTTGCGTGTCTAGAGACGAACATGATCAAAAGGTTGAATAGGACATTGTGCAGAATCTCTGCATGACGCGACAACATCCAAGATCTTTGCCTTCTCTTACATCTCTAAGAAGGTGACGACATGACAACGTTGAGGCAGCGCAAAAGACAGCGGCGTTTGTTATGAAAAAGTCCTTGATCGGTACTGCACAAAGACTCTTCATTTGATGAAAGTAGATCCGAATTATCGGCTACTAAGTGAGATATTACTATTACCATGGAGTTTCCTAGTCAAACTTAAAAAAGTGCTTTTCAAAAAAGTGTTGCAGTAGGGTTTGGTGGTCATTGCGAAAGCCGACTTGACTGGAAACTGGCGCCTGCAAAATGATCGGAGAAGTACCATCATCAGTGGTGATGAGAGGGATGCGTGGAAGAAAGACCAAATTTCCTTTAAACTTGCCAACCAGTCTTCGAAGATAAGGCGCGTGCCATTGCACATTCCCTGAACAGCGTCCATGTCACTCAAAAGCATGATAGGCTGGCGAACTTTGATTTGCAGCTTTACTGGTGGCAGTCTACCTGGAGTGAGGTTGGTTATACTCTGTCGCCATGGAGCATCTCTGTGACCTGATCATTGAGGGCGTCAACAAATCTCCATTTAGAGTTGAAAGAATGGCGCGTCCAGCAAAGATATTTGCTTGTAAAAAATTATTGCGCGTTTCAATAAAAATGAATTTTTTTGGCTACTAATCATGATTTAAGCAGCCCTATTAATTTTTTTTTGAGCGATTAATTTTCTAGTTACAACGATTAGTTGACTAAACATTCGCACCACAAACATGAAAAACCTGCTATCCGTTGGAACAAAGAGAGTGGAAGCATTCGATTTATTTAACACTTATAGGTTCGCACTTTTTTTTTTTTACTTCAAAGTCATAAGTGCTAGTTTATTCGAGGTGAGCTATTCTAGCCAGTTTGAAAGCCAGACCTGCCCGATCATAGGAAGAAAAAGTGCAATTTCTTTAATTTCCTTACTTTCCCCTTTTTCTTTTCTGTTCATCATCTTCATTCTTTCCTTTCTTTTTCACAATGACATTTTCAGAGGACCTTCGATGGAGAGCGGTTATTCTTTTTTTTTTTTTTGGAAGAGGATTAGAGACACAACCAGTAAGATTAGAGGGTGGAAGGATTAGAGCGAGTGCCCGATTAGTAGCCACTTTTTTTGTTCATTTTTATTGAGACGCGCAATAATAAAAAATTAAAAAAAAAAAGAAAATAACATTTTGACGACCCCCTCGTCCTATGGAGCTCGCCGACCATTCGAGCCATTGCTCTCCACACCAACTCCCTACGCAGATGGTGCTTCGGGGGATAATGAAAAGAATCTTCTCACACATACGCGCAAACCAGAGGCAAATCCATTGAAAACTGGTCGACTTCGCCTTTGGAGGACTTTGTCCTTCACTGCCGGCTCCAAATAGGGTACATCGGAGCTTGAAAAGAGGACGAGGATGGCTTTACACGGGAATCACATAAGGGTCGTCAAAATGTCACGTCCAAAAAAAAAAATTTAAAAAAAAATTAATATCAGCAACAGCATTCTCTTATATCATGCACAATACATACAACATTCGAAAGACAATACCATACCAGCAGCTACTCAACCTCCATGTCGTCGTCTTCCGGCTCTTCACTCTCATCTGTACCATTGTGCTCCCTTTGTTGGAGGCTTTGTAATGTTACACCGGGGATGGTCAATTGAACTCTTCGAGAGACCTCCCGGATAGGCCTGGCATTTTGAATACCAATCCAACGAATCTCTTTCTTGTCCATGGAGATGATCCCAAGAGCCTCCAGGATATTCAAGGCATCGTACACTCGACGACGGATGTTCTATACACACGCATTCAAACAAGTACCAACATAATTAGAGACCGGGAGCCATTGAAAATATAAACAGGCACTAGCAATCACATTCAATGCTCGTGTTTTCTTTCTCAAAAACTCACCCCTTGGCCG
>MU617590.1:0-10143 GCA_025201705.1 Dissophora ornata
AAAAAAAAAAAAAAAGGACGCGTTTTGGACAATTGACGCAGAGATCCTTACAAACAGGGCAGAGGTACACCTACCACATAAAAAATAAAAACTCTCCTTTTTTCCGGTACAGTATACTGTATTGAGGAAGGTAATGACGTCCCGACAGACTATTTCCGCATGCGCATTACGAACGCTGTTCAGAATTTTGAGACAACATTGATCGAGCTCTGCAACGGCACAGCGCTCTACATGAAGTCTACGGTTCATTTCTTTGTCGCGAACTACAGGGCTAATAAGAATATGATCAAGAATCACCTCTGATCCGTTAAGAACTGGGTACGGGCTTTTTTAGGTGGCCCCATATTCGACATTTGGCAAACTTTACAACAAAAGAGAGCATTTATGCACAGATGAGCAGTAAAATGTAGACAATGATACAATATGTTTCTCTTCCGCAGCAATAGACACTACCGACCGATGCCTTGTCTCCGTTTTTTTTTTAATTGCGTGATTTGAAAAACAATGCAACGAGACACAAGGTACGTCAACAAAAAAATAATTGCCAAAGAAAATCCGTAGAAAAAAAAGAGGATATTATTATGATGATTATTATTATGATGACTAGGAAACTAGATTTACACAACGACGACGTGTTGTTGTTGTTGTTTGCCCTGTCGTGGCGCAGATACAACCTTTGGTTTTGTTTGCTTGTTTTTACGTAAGCAAGGATGCCAAACGACCAGCGTAATAAACCAGCAACATCAACACAATCGCAGCCTTGACCTCCACTGGGGTCTCTTCCACAACCAATCGCACTCCGTACTCGAACGTCCTCATCGTCGCTCCGACCATCTTCCTCTGCTCCTCCTTCTCCTTCTGCTCCACCACCGATGAAGACGAAGGCCACGATCCGGCACTTGCGAGCACAAGAGCCAGCTCGAGCTCATCGTCCGACAACGCCGCCAACTCATCATTGGCCTCCACAAACTCGGCTTCATCACTCTCGTACTCAGAACCGCTCTCCACTACTGCCTGGTACTCCTGCAGAGCTGCTAGAGCAGACACAACCTGGACAGAATGTTCCTTGGCCAGATTAGGTGCGTTGCCGCTGCTGTTAACCTTCATGAGGTTGTCCAGAGGGCTGTCATCAACTGAGGACGACTTGTCAATCGTGTCCAACGAGAACGTCACACGGCGAACGCCGCCAAGGGAAGCGGAGGATGCGCTGCTCTTCAGACTGCTCGTCGGTTGGAATGTCGTGGTCGAAGCTGGCGCGGGAGAAGTCATTGACGGTCCACGAGCGAACGCCACAACCATGGGCGAGGGCGAGGGCATAGGCGTCGAGGTTGGTGAAGCCTGCAAGCTCAACAAGGAGGATCCAATGATATCCTCCGCCATCTCCTTGGACGACAAGCTAGGTACATCAAGAGACTTTCCACTGGCGCTCACGACAGAGACAGTTTCCGTCTTGGATGCTGCTGCTGCTGCTGCGACAATCGTCGTGTTACCTTCCGGCGCAGAAGGCTCTTCCTTAACAGCTGCTGTTGAGTTGGCGTTCTCGAAAAGGACGTTCGAGATGCTCTCCATGGGTGAGATAGGAGGAGAAATGACAGCGCTTATTCTCTTAGATTCGGTGGGGGAAGATGGTTCTTCTCCAGTTGCCGCCGTGGAGGGTGCGTGGGGCACATGGAAGATGCCCAAGGTTGGACTTCCCAATGGCGATATGGACGACGAGACTGATCGTGGGCTCGTCGTCTCTGCAGCATTTGCGATCGCCGCAGACGTGTTGGTTGGCAGTGGTGGTGCGTCTATTGGTGCGAGATATGGCGAAATCGGGATCGAGTACCTCGTCAAAGAGCTCGAACGGCGAGGCAGTGGTGGAGGAGGTGTACCGGCAGGAAGTGTAACAATGCTGCGAGGCGTGCGACTGCGAGATCGGCTCCTATCTGAGCCCTGCGAGGCCTTCGAGGTAACGGAGGCCTGTGAGTCCGGTCGGGTTGAAGAGGCACCAAAGGCATTTGCTTGAGGGGTCGCATAGCTGGCGCTCCTTCGCTTGCGGCTGGAAGGGGATGATTGCTGCATATCCAAATCAATATCACTCTGCTTGGAGCCATCCTGGAAGTGGCTGTCGGCAATAGCGGCTGCTTCTTCAGCCTCTTGCTGCTTCTGCTCCTCCGTGGGCTCTGGTTCAATCGTGTTCTGGCCCTTTCTTGAGACCTGGGCAATGATGCTCTGGCCTTCATGATCCAAGGTCGTCCAGACCCGAACACCTCCGAAATCTGGCGCCATCTCAACCCTGACTGAAGGATCATCAGGCTTGATAAAGAAGTCGTATCCTTCCTTATAAACCTTGCGACCGATACGGACTTCAGACCAGCCGGGTGCAGCCTTGTAGCAAAGCTCATAGAAGCCTGTCTTTGGATCAAAGGTATCAAGGAGTCTCGTGCCAGAGATATGCGAGGCGAATGGTGGGTAGCCAGACTTGTTGATGAATTGGTTCAGGCGCGGGACGGCTGTGGTCATGCTCGAGGTCATGGACTTGACCACGGATGAAGGCAGGCTTCCTCGAATATCGATCTGGATCACAAAGGTCACGTTCACAGAAACAGTGTTGCCTTGGCCATCAAATGTAGGGCGCAGGGACCAACCTGACAGCTCGAGCATGGCGCGAATGCGGCCAGGGTCTTCAGGGATCGTTGGGTCAAGGACAGAGGTCGAGACGTTGTACAGTGCTGATGTCAGAGGATCTCTATCAATGATCGTTACTCCGGCCAGATCGCGACCACTGTAAAAGGCGCAGTAGAAATGGAAAATCAGTTAACATGCATGAATATAAAAAAGTTGGGGCAACATCGACAAGAACTAAAGCTTACGTTAAGGAGCCGATACCGCGCAGGGTAATGTGGAAGAGATACTCATTGTGGTTAAAGGTCTCTGCGATCGACATGTTCTCGAACCTCTCGTCCCAGACTTGTCTGCAGCCAGATGACTCGATTGCAGCGTTGATTTGCTCGACTGTCCAACCGCCCGTGATCGTGCCCTCACCTCGGAGCATAGGCAGACCAGCTCCAGAGATAACTCTGGAATAGCTCTTGAACCCATTTTCGCTAGAAATGGCTCTCCAGCGATCTTCGGGACTTGATGCCAAAACCTTGAACATGGCCAGAGCCTTGCGTGCAGTTTCCGAGTGCCTGTGAGGCAGCACCATCATGGGTGTAAACGTGGTTGAGGACCGGTTCGAATCCAGACTGGGGGCTGTCGAGTGACGCTTCATGGCTGTCGTCATTGTGCCATTGGGTCCCGAAGGGCGGGTCAAGGACTGCAATGAGACGTTGGGGTTACCGCGAATAGGGACCGCATTACTGTGTCGAGGCACAAATCCTGTCGTTCCACGGCTCAGAAGAGTGCTATGGCGGCGGGCTTGCATCATCGCCGAAGGGGACTGCATCGCCGGAGGGGGAGAGGACTTCATGGTAAGCGAAGCCATCGCCAAAGAGCTTGGCCGCGAGGTCGTGTCAACATCTCCCGGAGTTGATTTTGGTGTTCGGGGTACGATCTTGACTTCGGGCAGTGTAATATCCGAATCCGAGGTGCCATCGATAATTGAAGCAGGAGGAGTGAGTGGCGGTGTGTTGAGCGTAATCAGTTCTGAAGACTCTGGTACTGTAAGCTGGTTGCTTCCAGAGCTCTTCATGGCCCTCGCCTCCGATTTGGGAGCAACAACTGGAATCGATACACGTTTCGTGGACAGAGGTTTTCGGACCTCGGGTTCAGAAATGGCTGTACGCGAGACGTTTGATGGAGCACGCTTCCGTTCTGGTGACCTCTCGGGGATCTTCTCTGGCTTCCGCTGCTCTGGCGTTGTTGTCGTCTGCTGAGGTTTCGCAAGCGATACCTGGGAGCGAGCCTTTGCATTTGGCGCTGGTACTTCGTCCTTCTTTTGTGAGCCTTCAAAGATACTGCCCTGTCCAAAGAGAAGAGAAGAGTCTCCAAAGAGAGCTGATTCATCCATGAACGAATTGCTATCCAAAAACTCTTGGCTGAACAATGACGACGTCGGTGCCCTTTCTTTGCCCGAGCTCCTCGGCTTCTGTGGAAGCTGTCGCTCCCTCCTCGGGACTGGCGGCTCCTCCTCGGCGGACTCGGCTGCACTATCATTGAAATGACTCAGGTCGTATCTCGACTTAATAGGTGCCAGTGGTGCGAGGAAAGCAGACCCCGAAGGCTCATCCTCATCGTCCGATTCTGGGGGCAACATGAGTCGCTCCGGCTTGATGGGTTCACTGAGACTGCGAGGGCGACTATTCGTATGGGTATTGCCCCCACCCAAGGTTGGTGAGCCATTCTTCTTGAGGTATGTCTCAATAGTGGCAATGACCATGGCTCGCTTCGCCAGGGAGCGCTTAGCGATGAATCTTGGTAGCCTGTTCAGAAGATCCGTGTGGATAACATATGTGATCTTGGTGATTGGAGGGTTGGAGGGCAGTGGCTGAATGACCCAGCCTGCAAGGAAGACCTCTGCCCTTACTTTCCCTGACACCCTTGGGATCTTGACAGAGTCAACAGAGCAGGCTGCAGAGTAGATGGTTCCGTCTGCATCAATGTGTATCCGTTCTACCATTGAAAGATCGCGTGGTCTGTGGAGAGAAGAGCGAAAGCATAGAGACTTCTGGTTAACTAAAGGAGCTGCAGGGTGACACAGGAGAACATGGTGATACAATGGAACATAGCGATAGGCGAATACGATACTTACTTTGATGAGATTGTGCCTTTCATAACCATGTACATGAGGGATGTTGCATCGTCGTAGGTCTCGATGTTGCTGAACTCATCATACCAATCGCTACAAACAGTGTTACAATAAGGATGAAAGGTCATTAATATCGATGGAGGGACAAAGAATACACTTTCAATGCTTCTCTGTCGATCTGGCAGTGCGCAGTGCGCAGTCCAAAAGTCCAGAACGATCGGAGTACACAACACCAGTGCACCACGATTTCTGCATTTGGTCATCAATCTGTCGCGTCCCTCTCCCACCAATCAGACTGTCGTCCATTCCATCCCTCCGGGACGAGAAATACCGTCTATCAATATACTTACTCCCACAGCTTTCTGACGGCAATAATCGAGAACACCTCCTGAGCCTTGAACCCTCGGATGACGTGCTCTCCTTTGAACGCAGGGAACTTGCTATCACCATGGCTCGGTATCGTTGCTGGGCTCGTTGATTGGTATACAATGCAACCCGACTTGTGCTTGTCAACCTTCTTCCACCCGTCAGGGCCCGACGCAGCCTTCAGCAACTCTACGGCCTGCATCGACTGCTCCAGGTGATACTCCTTTGTCCGCTTCTGAGGATCAGGTGTATAGAATTGGGATCGGAGATTTTCCATCTGGCTGTAGGGGTTGTCGGATTCGTCGCCACTCTGTGGGTATTCAAAGGCAGGGGTAGCATGGGTAATTTTGTTGATGATATTTTTGTGGGCATTGTATGCATTGTTGCTGTTGTTGTTGATGTGGTGATTTTGGACGGGGGGCAAAAGATGGTTGTTCTGAGGTGGGGGGGTATGGCTCAGGTTGTTGAGTTGAGCCTGGCTCTTGTTCATTGTCTTTTTGTGGTGCTGCTCCAGCCATTCGAGGGGCTCCTCGCCGAGGACCTCGGAGGCCGGGTCGGCAACGGCCGCTGGGAAGCCCGGGCCGCCCTGTACCCCCCTCATCTTCTTTTTCTTTAATGCGAACATGGTGGATGATCTACGTGTGCGAGTGCTTTGAGGAAGCACTCAAGGTCTTTTGTGGATGAGAAGAGGGAGGAGAAATGAGATATGAAAAAAGAGGTAGAGCGTGTGGAATGTAGGAATACCAGAAGAACAAACTGAAGCCAGAAGGAGAAAAAAAAAAAGAAAGAGGCGAGAGCAATTATGGAGTTGGTGAGCGAAGAAGAGAGTCTGGATGTGCTCAAATAATCGAAGCTGCACAACACACGAGGCAGGTTCACCAGCTAATTATAACCAATTATCCAGCTTAGGGTAATGGGTGCAATGGGTTGGAGAAAAGAGGATGTTTACGGGATATGTGGAGTGAAAGTGATTAGTTTTCGCCAGGGGTAAAAGGTAGCGTAAGAAAAAGTGAGAAGGGTATAATAATTAAATATAATGGTTGAACTCAGTGCGAACACGAGAAAGGAGGTTCTTGGCGATGCTGGCTGTGTCGTGGGTGCATGGTCTTCCTGAATGAATGAAGGACTGGATGAACACGACAGATGCAAGTGCAAACAGTATGGGGAAAAGGCGAGAGGCTGGGAGTAAAGCCGTTATTAAAGGGATGCCTTCTTATTTTTTTGTTCGAGAGAGAGAGAGAGAGGGAGGGAGAGATGTATCGCGTGCGTCTGCTTTTGTGTCGCGTTGTTTGTACGCAAGGCAGGATGAAGGAAAACAAGGGATGGAAGGGGAAAGAGGGCGATGAGGGTGAGGGAAAGTGAGATGCAGGTTCCAGGAAAAGGAATGAGGAATGGGACGTTACAAAGGAGAGAGAAAAAAAATACGCCCTGCTGCAGGAAACGAAAGGTTTGGGCAGGATAGATGGCCGGAAAGATGAAGGGGGAGGGCGCGCGAGAGAGAGGCAGAGAAAGAGGGCGAAAGGCGCGAGAGATGCAGGCGGCTAGGATGGAGGCTCGTGGGCAAGAAGAGAAAAGAGACAAAAAGGAGAGAGAAAACATATCTGCCAACCGACAAAAACAACAAACGCAATCAGCAAACAGCGCAAACAGTGTTCATTAAAGTGCCCCCGCCGGAGAAAATACGGTTCGCGTGCTCAGAACCTGTGCAACATTGGTACCAAAACTGAGGCGGGAAAGACAAACAAGGATATGGCTACTTGTGTACATGGTTGCAAGGATACACGGTGGCCTTTGTCACCTTCATTGCCTGACCCTGCTGTAATTGACACTGACCTTTCCAACCATCAATGCTCCCTCCTTGCCGTTACTGCTGACGATAGAGCTATCCCCCGAACCTCTCGCCCGGGATCTCTCTTTCTCTCAGCGCGTCCAGAGCTGCAAGAGATATCTCGTCAATGCTCTGTCCTTCGCTCACATCGGACGAATTTGCGCCCACATTCAATGCACCATTTTATTGCGCTTATTGCCTATTCAGTTCTTGTATTCAAAGGCATCGGAGGAATACCCTGGCATCTGTAGACGACACGCTATCTTTCTTAAATAATCAATGTCGCTGTGGACTTGCCCACCCTAAAAAATCACTAACATTTCATCTCGATCTAATTCCAAGGAGTGCAGACAGACAAACAGACAATACAAACGAAACCTTCTGTTGGATAACTCTGGTTGGTTAGTGCAACTAGGCCATCTGGGGCATGGCAGAGATGAAGATGGCTTTCTGTGCCCTGGTGGGATAGATGAAACAGCCATGCGATGCAGTTTTAGTCCGCATGAATGAAAACATCCCATTCATCTACACATGTTTAGTGTGCCATTTTGTAGATGTTTGATATGCAGTCAAAAACTCTAATAAATGAGATTGAGAGCACAAAACATTTTTTTTGCAGCTCTCGTTGCACTTCTAGGCTCGCGGATTGCCTGTGTGTTCCCAACTCAGCAACAGCGCACCCTCCCGGCAAAGATGAGCCAGTTGCCGGCACTGAGGGACGTCTGTAGGGCGTGAAGTCTGACAGTAGAGTCCCAGCCAGGAAGTCGCACAACATGTGAGCTCTTTATTTCGTGCAGCCAGAGCAGGGTTGCCAATTAACCATGGCTCTGAGTTAGTGTATAAAAAGCAGGAGAGCCGTTTTATTTCCTGTGGTGTTACTTGAGGTACCAGAGAGAAATAAACGACCAAGTCGCACTAAAACGTGGGACCTTTTTTTGACATGGTAAAAAGTCCCAGCTCTGCAGCGCTGGTGTAAAAGCAGCCTTTAGGTTGCGCAAAAATAGCTGGAGCGTGCAGTGAGTTTGCGGCGTAGAAATGAAACGCATGAAGGTCCGCCGGCTTCCCGTCTCTCGGGATTCATTGTAATTGTGCCGATCCATCGATTCGGTCTCACGAGAACTGTACGTCCACTCGCACGTGGCTCCACCGTTCATTCATTCTTTCTATGCAGCGCAGACTGCGTTCTTTATTACAGTGATGGTGATGATGGACAGGATAATAGTGGCAACATGAACGACAGGGAAAATAGATAAAAATGTGCGTCTATAACTACTTTTGGGCGGATGATATGATACGTGGCAGGGAACAAGAAAAGAAACAGAAAAATATAAAAGGGTAATAGCAAGCAATAAACGCGCTATGTGTGTCTAACAGGCGCATGTTCTAGATTCTCTTACGGCTTTGGCGACGCAATTTTTGTGCTGCCATCTTGTTCTCACGCTCTTTAGCTACAGTAACCTCCTTTTGTTTTGCGGCCAATCCACCCTCGTACGATGCCTTGAACGACTCCAAAAAGCCTGGCTGCTTACCAGCGACCTTGGGCTTGGGGTGGTTGATCAGCTGAGGAATGTTGAAGAACCGGCGGACTGCAGGTAGCTTGAAGAACATGATCTGACCCGCCGTGAACGTGTTTGACGTCATCCAGTATACAAAGATGGCCTACGAAAGAAAAACAAATCGAAATCGTTAGAACAAGCACAGGCAGGATCTTTGTCGAAAAATAAAAAGACGCGTAGCGTGTTGGCAACTTACGGAAGGAAAGTGCATGGTCAAGGGAACCATGGCGACGGCCATAAATCGCATAAAGTTCTTCATCGCCTTCGGCTGAGCAACACCGCCAGCCTCACTGCCCAACTCCATGATGGCCAAGAAACCCAACGACGAAGCCACGGGCAAAACATACGTGGGATCAGCAATCGTCAGATCCGTGAACCAAAGAGCGCCACCGTCCTTGAATTGTGGCACAGGCAAGTTGGCCATGTCTCTGAGCGCCAAGTAGAAAGAGATCATGACAGGAGCCTGAATCAATGGCAACATCAGCGACTTCAGGGGGTTGCAATCGTTCTTGGCAAACAGTTCCTGAGTCTGAGCAGAGAAGCGCGCCAAAGCCGCTGTATCATTGGTCTCCTTTGCCAACTTCATGTTCTCGGTCAGGCGCTCCAGCTGAGGCTTGACATTGTGCAGACGTGCAGTGTTTCCTTGCAATTTGACAATAAAGGGCACCAATGCTGTGCGGATGATGACTGTCGTTGCCATGATCGTTCCGATCCAAGGCAATCCAGTCGAGATGTGAATAGCCTCCAATATCGTCTCCAAACCTCCGACAGGCGTGAAATTGACCAAGCCCATAGCCTTCAGATCGCCGTACTTCATAGCGACCTGTCCAATCGTCTCTGCATTCTGGGCGGCAACCTCAGAGATGGCAGAAGATGTGGTGGCAGTGGCAGTTGCGAGCGATTCCTCGGTGACGTTCTCAATGACCTCTGCCGCAGAAGGGAAGACATAATCAGCAGCTGATGCAGCAGCCTCATCCTTCGTTTCATCAGATACTGAAACAGCAGCAATTGTGGTTGGGTCGATGAATGCTGCCTTCGAAGTCTCCGTCGACATGTGACGGTAGAATCCTGCGCCCAAAGCCGGAGTCAACATTTGCTTTGTAAGAGTCGATCGAACGATTCCGCGTGCCCTAACGTTATTGGCGTGGAAGGCATACTGATGATCCAAAAAAAATGGAAAGGGACATCAGGGTAAGACGGTCAGTCCACGGCAAAAAAAAAACTCTGAAAAACGAAGCAATTGGTGACAGCAGTATGCTTGCTGAAGGAAGAACGCGCATTGTCCCCAAGTGACTTACTTGTCTAACGGCAGCCGACCTGGAACAGGAGTCAGGCACAGCATTGATACACAGCAAAGCAAAGAGTTTAGACTACTAAAATATAAAGCTGACAGCGGACGTCTATAAGCAACTGAAATTATAAATTCTGAGCTTACAAGGCTGGCTGGGCGCGGCTGCTGAATCGGAGCATCGTTGACTTTCTCTTTGGGAGGATGCAAGAAGCGGAGGACAGAGATCTAGGCAATCCCGAGAACGATTGACGTTCAAAAGTGGCAATTTAGTGACTGCTTAATGCTACAAGTTCATCGGTTCCTGTAAACATTGGTCACGTGTGTGAATGTGCGAGTGTTTTCTTTTTTTTTTTTTTTATGCTTGACCATG
>MU617591.1:0-10104 GCA_025201705.1 Dissophora ornata
TTTTTTGCTTGCGAAATTGATATCTGACTATTGGTCAGTTATACAGAAGAAATAGTAGGACGTTGCAAAGCCCTCGAAAGGGTCGCTTCATCCCCTTTGCCCCGACCGCCTAAGAAAGGAAAAGGCAGATCACAAAAAGAGGTAAAGGTAGGAGACAGAGAAGCAGAACAAGATTAAAAAGAGTTTGGAAAAGGCGAAGGAGAAGAGAAAGGGGGAAGAGGTTGATGCATTCGACCTCAACATCTTCTTGGACGTTTTTATTAAGCATCGACGCTGCAACAGTCTCCTCAGAATGCACGATAGAGGCAAGGGTTGAGACACCCAGATCGATGACGGCGACCAGTTTCGGTGCACCACTTGTAACAGCGTCGCCATGTCAATCACCCATGTCCCTAAGAGATTAGAGATCTCCAACAGCGCTCAGGCCAACGCATCAAGTTGGACATATGCCAATAGTGATAGGAATGGTCAGTCGAGTAGTAGTGAGATCGGGATCTCTGGTGTGGGAATCAACGTCTCGGGTTTGTGGCGGAAACTGGTTTAGTGGTTGAGGAGGTGGATACGGCGGTACAAGTGCGATCGCATGGAACAACACTAGCACGTCTGGAAACGCGACTTTAGGTACCTAGAATAATATGAGAAACAGTCTACCGCTGCAACAGGCACCGATCACATTCACATTTGGGACTACAGCCGCAGACGTAAAGAATTTGGAATACTACATGCAATCTCTTTCTGCAGCAGCAACAACGGCGGCAACATTGGCAGCAGCAGTAATAACAACAATAGCAGCAACAACAACATCAACCACGCCCGTGGTCAACTGCCCGACGTGTCCTCCAAAGGCTCATGCAACCCCCTCCATCTCCACTGGACGGGTATTCAATTGGATTTCGATCCTTCACAATAATCAACTTGGAATGTAGAGTACGTTATCGCACGCCAGACGCGTGATTCTAAAGGAGTTATAAGCGGAATATTGCTTTCTGAAATCTACAAGTAGTTCCAGGGTATCGTAACTTCAGACGATCCATGACATATAAGCATCGTGTCTTGTTCCTGAAAAAAATGTACTGTTTACCACAGGAAAGGATAAAGAGGAGTGGCTACTTTCCTAATGAAAGACATGAAGGTTCACCGGAATCGACGTGTGCTGCTTACTGGCACTGGAATTACGTAGGAACGGTACGATTTTTTCAAAATCTCGTATTTGTGTCAAAAGCGCTTGACTATGAGTTACAGCATTCACTCCTGTCTACCGATCGAAATCAAGAATTGACAGTACCCAATCGACCATGCGCCACGTCTTTGATAGTAACGCTATCGAGTAGTTCTCGGTAATAACCGCCAGGAACTTCAACGCGCTCAGAGGCAAACGACCCCCCGTAATCTCTGACCGATATCGCACCGAAAGTTATTTTGATATTTTTTTTTATTTTTTTTTATTGGGTATCCACAGCTCTGAATGATGATCCTTATCATAAAAGATCAAACAGGCGAGGAGCTGCCGCAACATACGGGTCAAGCAACACTTTTTGTTTTCAAATATGCTCTATTGTCGTTTTACGTTCTGTGTAAATCTATACGAAAAATAAAAAAAAACCCCTATTTATCTATGCAACGCTACTTTTTCTGGTAAGGTTTCTTTCCCTTGTTTGGATGCTGTCCCTTTGCATTTCCTTTGTGTTTCCCAGAGGATGCAACGGGCGTTGGGGTAGGTGGTCGCCACTTCTTGACCTTCTCCAGAACGCTTTGTATGATATCCCGTTCTCCTGATCTGACAATGGCTGCGTTGCGTTTGTTTAGAGGAACAGATCCTGCTGGCTGCTTCAAGAGTACCTTGTCGTCCTTTATATATATTTTTTTTTCGTGTTACGCCATTTTTGAAACAGAGAAGAAGCGTGGGAAGAGTTAGAATAATATCAACGTAAAAAATAGTAAAAACGCGTCTGTCCTTTTCATTCCCCCCACGTATCACCATGGGCTACGTTTTGTTACCTTGGCACTCGATGCGTATTCTGAAAGTTTCTCCTCAAACAATTCCCGCAAAACCTTTTGGACTTCAACGGTGAGCTTGGTGCTAGGTAGTTTCTTGCCCTCTAGAACAGTCGTCTTGAACTCGTCGATAGGCATCATTAAAATCTTGGCACATCCGATCAACTCTTCTGGGATCTCGTCATCGGCTTCAAGGATGAAATAACTGTAGACACAACCACCACGGATCCATAGAAAAAAAAAAAAAAAAAAAAAAAAAAAAAAAAAAAAAAAAAAAAAAAAAAAAAAAAAATAAAAAAAAGAGAAAGGGCAACGCAGAGTAGCTGGTTAGATAGATGTTAAAACTCTTCACAATCGATAGCACAATGATGATGTAGCGTTTGGTTCATGCGCGCCTTACTCTTCCAACCCATCCTGCTCCAACAACCACTCCACTTTCTCTTCCTTTCCAGCCTGATCTGCAGCGGTGCATTTGGCCACTACCGACTCGCCACTAATCTCTGCAATATTGTGAGAATTCGGCATATCCACAAACCCATATTTCCTTAGCAGATCTGCATTGCATAGTTCGCCATAGGTATTGTAGATCTGTTGACCAGCTTTGATAGGCTTAATGGCCACCATCCGTAGACACTCTCTTTCGTGAAATAACCTTGCGTTGTTGTGTCCAGTCTTGTGGTTGAGCATGTCTGCCATTGGTACCATCGACACATTAACAATTTCTTCCTCCTCTTCCTCGTCGTTGTCGTCCTCCTCCTCATCGTTGTGATCCCCGCCCATGTTCTCGTCCCCATCGCTGTCCTTTCCAGGTAATGTGTCGTGGAAGGCGTAGGCCATAATGAGAGAACCCATACGATGAAATATTTTCAGGAATGAAGCCTCATCCTGGTCCTGTGTCGAGAATAGTTCTGGATTGGCGGAAATCATGGGCCAAAGTTTCTCTTTGAAGATGGATTCTGCCTCCTCCTTGCCGATCTTGTCTGTAAAACAAAAAAAAAAAAAAAAAAAAAAAAAAAAAAAAAAAAAAAAAAAAAAAAAAAAAAAAAAAAAAAAAAATAGTTGAGACCGGGGAGGTTGAGCCATTGCATTTAGTGAGAAAAGAAGGGTAGGTCATTCTTCTCCAAGCAAAACAATAATATCTCTTTCTTCGTCTTTTGTTTTTTTTTTTTACCAAAGTAAGGCTTCCAGTGAGATCCAGATCCACGACAATACTCGTAGATCATACACATCATTAACGGGTTCCATCCTTCCAAACTCGAAAGATCCATCTTTTTGGAAATCTCGGAGGTTTCTGGCGATAGGAGCAATGGTCTGGGAATTGAGAATAACTCTTCATCTTTCTGTGGTTGAAGAAAGAAGAAAGAAGAAAGAAAAAAAAAAAAGAAGACACTTTTTTTAGTAAGCACAAACGGGGCATTTTTTTTTTTTTTTTTTTCTTCTTCTTCCTTTAAAAAAAAAGAAATAATTCCCCTCATACTTTGATATCCGCAGAGGCAACAACACCACGTCCTGCACCTTCAGTCGAGTAATCCTGAAGTGATATTGACTTTGAGACAGTGGCTCCATTAACTTCAAGCCAGGCCAAGAATGTTGAATTGACTTGTTCGAATGGTGCCATGGTGGGAAATGGAGGGTGCTTGCGTGGGAGACGTTCGAATGCAAAAAGCACAAACTAAACTTCAAACAGGGAAATAACAAAACATTAAAAAAAAGGCCGATCACGGGATCGCGCTCTAGGACAGTGACAGCTGTACGCGGATCAGACGCGATGGGTTTCAGTCGTTCGTCCCCCACGTTTTGATTACAAAAAAAAATGTACACCCAAGGTTTATTGGCTACAGCATTACAAACGATCTAATTGAAATGTACAGAAAGCTACGCCAAAAAAAAAAATATTCATATGTTGAAGAACGTATTATTTTAGTTGCCCATCCCACTCGTTTGTTCCATCGACGAGTCACCATCCATCTCTGCCAACACCATCAACCAATTCGGCCCTGCCTCATTACGCATCGCTTCAATCTTTCTCCTATATCCGTCTGCACCCCCATCATCCGACGAAAACGACCCCATAGGCGACGACGGTCTCATCCTGGGTGAGATGGCTCCCGTTGGCATCGATGTTTGCTTCTTAAGAATACCTCGCGAGGGATTGCGTGGCTGTACTCCTACTCCTCCTGGCCCCATAGAGTTGGATCGCTCAATCTTCATGGAAGCCATCGATTTTTCGAGATGGGCCAATCGGTGTCTGTGCACATGGTGGTCATCGTGACACAACGAGTGATCAACAACAACATTGGTGTCCTGCTGCTGCTGCTTCTCATCAATTGCAAAGCTGACGTTCGTGGCCTCTGTGGCCTTCTTTCTGGGTGCCCGCTTCTTGAGCGGCTTGTCTACTTCCTTTTCGTCTCCGTTATGGCTAGGTCCATCACCGGCCACACTCACGCGACTGTTTCCTTTGACTGGAGAAGTCGCAAGGTCCTCCAACGCCGACGACGACTTGTTGCTCTTTTTCTTCTTCTTCTTGACCGCAATTTCGACTGGTGGTTCCAGAACATTGACATACGCCTTGGCTGTCACAGCTGCGACCTCGTCATCGTGCGTGGTCTTCCCGTCCTGAGCATCATAATCCATAGTGTCGGACTCATGTCCCGGTTCATGATCGCTGTCAAGATTCACGACCCGCTTGACCCTCTTACTGGACTTGACCAGCTTTTTCTTGACGAGTTTACCTATAGGCTGGCTAGGGTTCGCTCCTGGAGACATCTTTGTCGTGGCATTGAGCGCTTGGTCTGCTGCAGACTGTGACAGGGAGCGATGACGCTGATGAGCGAGATCGTGAGCAAATGTGGCGACGGGTGCAGACGCTGCGGGTATATTGGCCACATTGTTGATGCTGGAAATAGTTGTCGAGAATGACGATGCGCTCATGTTGGCGATTGAACGCTTTTCAATAAAGGACGCGAATGATCCATCCAGCAGCAAGTCGTGTCCATTTGCCTTGAATACCGCCAAGATCTTGAGACGATACTGAGGCTATTTTTCAACGATTAGCGCGTTAGAAAATGCAAATGAACAGAGTCACCAAGAGATTTTTTACAAAAAAAAAAGATGAAGAAGGAGGTTACCTGTCTCTCGCAGAAAGGGTTGCGTTCCGCCCAGACCTCGCGGATACCAGGCAGAGCAGCCAATCGACCCACTTCAGCCGCCTCCATCAAATAGTTCTCTCTCACATCAGCCTTTTCCAGATTCCATAACCTCTCTAAACCAGAAAGACTCTCCAGTCGGTTCCCACGCAAGTCCAGGACACAGATATTACCCAAGATCTGGTAGATGGATTGAACACCCGAGATCATGTTATAGGACAGGTTGAGGTCATTGAGGTTGTGTAGATGAGTCAATCCCGATGGCGGCGAGAGTAGCAAGTTGTGAGAGAGATCCAAACTGGTAATGGATTGCGTGTACAAGAAGGTATCATCGTGGGCCAGAGCAGGGAATGAGTTATCAGACATGGACAAGTGACGAAGGGCAGGCCACATCTTGAGCGACGCAAGAACAGTAGCGTCATCCTCCTCCTCCTCCTCTTCGGTATTCCCTTCCTCTGTCTGTGAAGCAGTAGCGTCGTTCGACTCTTCGTCTTCTGTATCTCTGAGCCCCTGTGATGTCAGTGCAGCATCTTTAAGTGCCTCCTGCTGCTCCTCCTTGATCTGTACTGCTCTACTCGTCTCCCTTGAATTCTTTTGCCGACGTCTCCTTTCGCTATTGACCACAGCATCGACAATGACATTGTGTATATCCTCAATCCCTGACTGGATTACCACCAAAGACACTAGCTGTTTCATTAGAATCTCCCAGCCTCCAATGGAACCTGGCGGGATCTTGTGCAGTTCCAAATGAGTCAATGATGGGAATATGGCGAGCAAGGGAAGTAGTATCAAAGGTGCTGCTGCAATCGAGTCTTGGCCATTCGTTTGTAATGACTGGCCTTGACTGAAGAGTGTCAGCATAGCATCCGCTTCGAACCCTTCGATCCTTCCCTTTCCTTGGATATGGCTTCCGGGAGCGATTTTGGAGACCAGTCGCAGACTAGGGATATTCTTCATGAACTTGCGAATGAAATGGACGTCGTCGGTGACGGTGAGGTTACTAGAGTTGAAGGACGCAGCTGTGGACCACTGTTTCCATCCAGTGATGAGTGTGAGGGTGGAGACTGCAGTGGATGAGAAGGAGCGGATAGACTGAGGGCGTGTGGAGGCCCCTCCGGCTCTTGGTCCAGCAGGTCCAGCACCTGAAGGTGGGAAGGACGAGTAGCTTGTAGAGGTGGTCATGCCGTTTCTTGAATTTGGGTCAGGAAGAATGACACGTGGCTTGGAGTCTCCCACGGTCCTCGTGGCGGTCCCCTCCCATCCGTCGAGGTCAACACCGAGCTGGTCGAAGCGCTCGAGCAAGTAGAGGAGGAAATACAGATCCAAGGGGAAGATGGGGGAGCGGAGTCGAGCTTTGACGTAGAGCTGTGCTTCGCTTGGACTAGAGTCGGGAAGGATGGTGCTGGTTCCGTCCCAGGAGCATTGGGCGGGATCTCTTTGCGGCACGAGCGGTTTTGCATCGTTGGCCAAGGATAAAGTGGCAGGAGTGATGGTGTTGACGACCGAGGCGGTGGCGTCCCAGAGCGACGAGACCATGCTCTGATAAGCGGCGGCCATGGGGTCAGCGGGGGTGACGAAGGGGCGGGCATTTGCGACGGCAGCGACAGCGACGGAGTTTGTAGTAGCAGCCCATGATGAAGAGGGATTGGTGGCGGTGGAGGTAGTATTTTCGGGGGTAGAAGCGAGGGTAGGAGGGAGGAGTCTGCGTTGGTTGGAGCGGAGGTAGTGGGACAGGGTACGGATATACTTGTCGCCAGTGATGGACTTGTCCATGGCGGGGGATGTACAAGTGTTGTGTGGGATAGGGAGGAGGGAATGAGGGAGGGAAGAGATGAAAGGGATTCTCTTGAGCTTGAGTCAATGAGTCAACGAGTCAAGCGAAAGGGAATGGCGTTGCGTCGTCTTTTTTGTGTTTTTTGTGTTTTTTGTGTTTTCAGGGGGCAACCTTGTTGCGGTTGTTCTCTTGACATGGACAAGTGTCTTCCCCACGAATCGACGACTCTTTTCGGCCCATGGACAACAAAGCATTGTGCGATGCTCTCATTCTTTAGCTGCATGCAGGCATGGAGCGACGTATCGAGGCTTGACATGAGAGAGACATGCCATGACACGAGAGAGAGAGAGAACGAGAGACAGACAGACAGACAGCTGGATAAGCAAACAGTAGCAGCTGAATACACAACACAAAAAGGGCGCGCTGACCACCCCATGCACTACGACTCAACAGCTGCACGGCCACATCATCAGACATGTGGTCGGTCATATCATCTCATCTCATATCGACCTTGCCGCGCATTATTATTCGCATCATCATTCGCATCATTCTACCCTGCACCACATGTCTGCCCATAAATTCATCCGACACACACACACCGACAGATCAACACCCAATGCGATAATAACCTGTCATCGCAAACACCTGCATTCATTCCATCCCTCTCTCTCTCTCTCTCTACATCTCTACATCTCTACATCTATCTCTAGTACCCTGCTGCAACTGCGTGCTTCCTCGTATCGCTTGATGCGTAGATCACCCCATCTGCTTCCCGCAACACCGCCGACACCTCCGCCTTGGCCAGCGCCCGGTCAAACACCGTGACATTGTGCCCCACATTCTTCAAGAACTTTAGCTCCGAGCTCGGATACTCATCCTCGATATCTACCACGTTGGGCATCAGTTGATGATGGATACGCGGGCTCTCTATTGCCTCCATGATGTTCATGCCATGGTTGTACACGTTGAGTATCGCCTATGCAGGTTTTTAAAACAGTGTTAGTTCGACTTGTGTGTGTGTGACAACGGCTCGACAAACATATCTGAGCGTTTTACCTGAAGAACAGCTGTGAGGATCCTGGATCCTCCTGCTCCTCCAAGAGACATCTCAAACTTGCCATCCCTCTCAACAATGGTCGGCACACATGATGACAACGGCCTCTTGCCAGGCTCTGGGTAGTTGTAAGGTGAGGGCTGTAGTCCGAACGCGTTCGCTCGACCAGGGATCGAAAAGTCATCCATCTCATCGTTCAAGATCACTCCCGACTTGGGGTCCAACAACTTGGACCCAAAGAGCAAATTGACGGTCGAGGTCAACGCCACGGACATGTCATCCTTGTCCACCGTGGAGAGATGCATTGTGCCGTGATTGTCGATGGGTCCCCAATGTGGGTTGTAGTACTCGACGGGGAAGGTGCGCGTATCAGAGATGTTGGCCCGGATATAGGCTGCTGTGTCCTTGGAAATCATGTTCTGGATCTTGGCCTCCAGATCTGTGTAGTCTGGGTCGCCGAGTTCAGTCCTCTGTGCAAATCCGTCTATGCTCAACATTCAACGAGGGGAGTCAGGCTGACTGTTAGTCATTGCACATGCATCAGGTCTCTCTCAACGTGTTCACGAAACAGACTGCCACTTACGCTTCATAGCCTCAACAAGACGGTGGGCATCCACGCCAGTATCACCCTTCACTCTACCAATATTGTATCGTTCCAGGATATTCAACATGCTGATCAAAGCCGGCCCACTGGTAGGGGCTGGCGAGGAATAAACCTTTCGTCCCTGGTAGAATCCCACCACGGGTTCTTTGATCAATGGTTTATAGGCCTCCATGTCTTCCATGGTCAATATTCCTCCATTCTTTTGAACATGATCCACCATCATCTGTGCAATTTCTCCAGTATAAAACACATCTGCACCCTCTCGACCAATGGCCTCTAAAGTATTCGCAAGTGCCTCTCGTTTGATCCATTGTCCTTCCCTCAATGCTGTCCGGCCCGGTGCAAAGACATGAGACCAATCTGGTTCTGTCTCCAACATTTCCTTTGCTAATTGAATTCTACGTGCCAACTCTGGTCCTACAGCCCATCCTTCTCGAGCCAACTTGACCGAGGGAGCAAACAATCTTTCCCAAGATAATTGACCATACCGTTGATGAGCGAGTTCCAATCCACGAATCTCACCAGGAACAGCTACGGAGAGTCCACCCCGTTGTGCTAGAATAGGATCCTTCTTGAACATTGTAGGAAAGGAAGCCCCAGGAGCGGTCTCACGAAAATCAATCGTCTCGACTGTACCATTGGGGAGACGAATGACCATGAATCCTCCACCACCAATTCCGGCAGAGAAAGAGTTGATAGTGCCGATACAGAGACATGAAGCGATGGCTGCGTCTACCGCATTTCCTCCATCTTTCATGACTGCATGCCAAAAAACAATGGAAGAGATACGGCGTTTAGTACCCGTTTTTTTTTTTTTTCAAAATGAAGAGTGGGTACTGTGCATTCAAGTTTTGAGAGCAAACGAACTACTTTTCAGGGGGGAACTAAACGCAATTTGCTGTTGTGGTTGGGTACACACAAAATCAGCTGCCCCGATCGCATCAACGCATTAGCTTGCGTACAACAGCCGTCGCTCTCTCTTTTTTTTTTTTTTTTTTTTTTTTTTTTTTTTTTTTTTTTCAAAAGCTTTACCTTCAACACCAATCTCGGAGCAGTGTATCTCTTCTGCAGCGACAGCTCCACTCTTTGCCTTGATCAGCGTAGGCGTGTTCCTTTCGATAACTAATGAAGAGTTGATGGCAGGGCGCGAGGAGATAAAAGAGGGTGTTAGGTGGTCTTGTTCGACACCTCAAGTCTGCTCAAATACAAGTCGCAATTGTAAAGAAGGGGTTTGCTTTTACTTGGTGGAGAACCGACTTTGGAAACCAATGTGATAGCGAGGATGACGAGCAGCACTCCAGAGATGGAAGTAAGTGTGACAATAATCTTTTTTCTCGCATCCTCTGATAACGATCTCTTGGGATTATTGTTGTTGTTGCTTGGTCTCTTGGTGGGTCCATTGGGTCGATAATCGTTCATGAGAGGTGTCGAGTCTGTGCCATCAATTGAGTTTCGAGGACTGCCCTGACCGAGTTCTGCGCTTGACAGTCCGTTGTTGCCACTCGCCATTTTTGGTAGACGGAGGCTATTA
>MU617592.1:0-10085 GCA_025201705.1 Dissophora ornata
GGGGGGTACTTACCAGAGCAGCAGCTGATGAGCAGGGATGTGTGGACACGGGGATGGATGGATGGATGGATGGATGGGGATAGGGATGGGGATAGGGATGAGGATGAGATGGGGATGAAATGAGAAAAGTGATGAATGCAAGAGGCAGGCGAGGAAAGAGCGCCTGGATTGGCTGTGGGCGGAGGTGAGTGGCGTGGGCGTGTTGGCGTGTGGTGCGTGTAGTGCATGTGTGTGATTGCCGCCCAGAGCACGCTGGCTGGTTGGTTGGTCTGTGACGTAGACTAGCCCAAAAGCACATGGATTTCTTCCCCCCCCTCTCTCTCTCTGCTCTGCGTTGCTCCAAAACCCTTTTCCATCTCTTTCTGTTCGTTTTGGCCCCATCCCCGCCTGGCGCTGCAGATCATCCCTGTTCCCGTGAGTGTCCCTACCCGCTGACCCGTCGTTCGTCCTTCGTCGTCCTTGTCGGCTGCCTCTTTGTCTGCGCCCGCTACACAATCGCCCCCGCACTCGCACTCGCTCTCGCAATCACTAATACCGCCACTCGCAACCTCTCAACACACCGCCGCCTGCTCTCCTGCTAGACCCCCCGCAAGGTCCCATTCAAACCGCCACCCGCCATATCCTCTGTCTCGCTGCAAAACGTTATCATCACCCCCCATCCGCAAATAATCCGCCGCTGCGTCCTTCATTGCACGACATAATCCAGGTACGCTCTCCGGCCAGTCCTCCGACTACTCATCCATCACCAATATTGCTCCTCTCATCCTGCCCATCTTTGCGCGTCTCCATGCCCTCTATCCAGGACTACCCATATTCCGCACCGACTAAACTCTTGAACATATCCTGTTGCTTGAAGCCATGCCATATCATCTGTCATACTTACGGCTCTCTCTTTCTCTCCTCTCTCCCCTTTCTCTTGCTTTCTCAACGCGCGCATATCGTGCGATAGGCTCCGGAAACGAGTTTATCCCGTCAACAGCCAGCTTCAGGACTCTGCCCTCCACTTCGACAACCAGCCACGGCAGCAGGATTCTTCGCCACAGATAGCGCAGGACATTAGCAGTTACAGTTACAGTCCCTTCAAAATACCGCCACCGTCGATTACCAACCCAAGGCAAAGTGCCGGTACGAAGGAAACGAAGCAAGACACCATGTCAACGAGCGTCCTTACTGAGAGGCAGCGTGAGGAACTGTACGTTCGACCAGTGTTATCCTTATCCCGCTAACGCTTCTTCGAGTCTGGATGTTGTTCACGCCCTAGAGTGGGAAACAATCAATCAATCAAACAAACAAACAAACAAACAAACAGACAGACATACAGACGCAAAGGCATGGACTCTGGTTAACATCAATCCTTCTCCTCTTTTTCTTCTTGCCCAGGCACAAGGCCATTCTGGATTATTTGAATGCCAGTGGATTTGCAGAGTCATTCCAGTCGCTCAGGAACGAGACCAAGAACCAAGGCTTTACTCCTGGCCCAAGGGAAAAGTCTGCAGGACTCTTGGAAAAAAAATGGTCTTCTGTTATCCGTCAGCAGAAAAAGGTAGGCCATATCTTTGTGTCGCTCTATCCGTCCCGTTTCTATATCTCAGCTCCTCAAGAAGACATGCAACGGAGCATCCTCGTGATAACTGCATGCTATTTTGATATCTACAACGCCCCAATGCATCATTGACACGAGCCAAGAACCGCCACAAAAAAAAAAAAAAAAAAAAAAAAGACACATACATGCACACGCACACATACACACACACAGCGATAACACCTGCTCACCGTTTCTGCTGTGCTGCGTAGATCATGGAACTCGAAAACAAAGTGTCTGCCCTGCAGGAAGAATTGAGCAACGCACCAGTCAGAAAAGTAACAAGTTCAGTAGATTGGATCCCTCGACCGCCAGAGCGCTGGACATTGACGGGCCATCGCAGCCCTATCACACGCGTGGCCTTCCACCCCGTGTTCACCCTCATTGCCTCTGCATCTGAGGACACGACAATACGGATCTCTGACTATGAGACGGGCGAGTACGAGCGGACACTCAAGGGACACACCAAGGCCGTTCAGGATCTTGCATTTGATACCAAGGGCAACTTTTTGGGTAGGACCAATGATATGTTGTGAATACTCGGTCAAACACCTGAACTTGCTATCCGTGTTGCGATATTGACCCGTGTGCTTGAATCCGTATCTTGCCCTTTATTGCCACCATCCACCCTTCACCCTCCGTCATTCAGTGTCCTGCTCGAACGATCTGAGCATCAAGATTTGGGATCTTCAGCAGGACTACAAATGCGTGAAGACCTTGTTTGGACATGATCACAGTGTGTCCTCTGTGGCGTTTTTGCCCTCTGGCGATATGATTGCGTCCGCCTCACGCGACAAGACCATTAAGCTGTGGGAGGTGTCCACTGGGTAATGCAGTTTAACATGAAGCCATCTTGGAAACCCTGTTTTAGGCGCAGCGAATCTGGATATTAACTAGATCTGCAACATTTTGTCTATTTTTATTGCTCATCCACCCTATTAGATACTGCACCAAGACCATCATGGGCCATTTGGAGTGGGTTCGATTTATCCAACCAAGCCAAGATGGACGTTTTCTCGTGAGTTGCTCAAGTGATCAGGTACTAAATTTGACATGGAGAAATTGAGGCATTAGCGTTTTTTTTTATTGTGCTCCGAGCAATCTGCATCTGTGACTCTCTGACTGAACTTTGATTGACATCTCGTGTTAGACCGCTCGTGTTTGGGATGTTTCGAGTGGCGAGTGCAAAATCGAGTTCAGAGGCCACGACAACGTGGTGGAGTGTGCTGCCTTTGCGCCGATCGTGTCTTATCCGTATATCAAGGAGCTTATTGGCATCGATGTAAGTGCAGTGAGGATTTGCACTATCTCTTATCAGAAGCAGCACGAAGCATTATTTTCAGAAAAACTCACATGCACTGCTTCTGTACTGTAGCCAAAAGTCGGGGCGAAAGAGCAGCCTACACCAGGACAATACACAGCCACAGGATCAAGAGACAAGGTCATCAAGCTCTGGGACTCGACAGGACAGTGCATTCACACGTTGGTAAGCAGACGGGGTCGATGCACCGATGGATCAAAGGATCAAAAAGGACATGTGGCGCTCGAATACAGTCTATCCTCTGACAGTTGACCTGCTCCTTATAGATTGGTCATGACAACTGGGTCCGAGGGCTCGTTTTCCACCCGTCGGGCAAGTTCATTCTTAGTGCATCCGACGACAAGACGATTAAGATCTGGGATCTAAAGTCAGGGCGCTGCATGAAGACGCTGGAGGCACACCAGCATTTCGTGACATGCATCGCATTCAATAACATAAGCCCTGTTGTAGCGACAGGCTCTGTGGATCAGGTAGGAGATTCAGTGATCCGCAATATGCGATGGATTTCATGATGGATGCAAGCTTTCGTGTTGACTACTGACCTTTTATATTTCTTGGCTTTGGCGACATCATAGACTGTGAAGCTATGGCAGTGCCGCTGATGAACTCCCAGCATGTTCTCGTAATAAAGCATTGACTTTTGGTTCTCCTTGGCTTTGCACCATCACGACTGTATGTACCAGACGCCTTTCTGGCAGACAGTTTCGTCTTTGATAGCGTTTGTCTTAATAGCTGTTCTGCCCTGTTGCATGGGGATGTAAACTGGGGTCCATCGGACAAAAAAAATGAAAAAAACAATGAAAAATGGCCCCACAGCCTCTCAATCTGTTCTGCTCACTAGCCCGCGTGAAGACTACGGAGAGACCAACGTCTGATTGGCCAAGGCAGGAAGGAGACAAGGACGCAACTTCAAAGGACAAAATAAAGGGGAGACATTTGCAAATATCAGATCAAAGGCATTTGCGCTGCCTTGTGTCTCTGTATATTTTGCAACCCAGGTAAAGAGATTGTCGTGATCTTAGGGTATATATTCGATCTCAATCGACCGTCATGTAGGTCCATCCTCACTTGGACGGGTCAAGACCGCACAGGAATGATTCCAGAGAAAGGGAGAGTGAAGGAACGAGGAAGAGGTGAGGATAGGATGCGACTGGACGGAGGCTCGGCACCCGGAGCTGGGAATGGATTAGGTGAGTTTAGAAGGAAAGCACGGCCTTGCCAAACGACAGACAACCTTGGTCCATGGGGCCGAATGGCACGGGTCTCTGAGCCATGTAGCAAGCTAGACATGAACAGTCATAGGGCAAAACCCCATGGGGATGAAGATCATTAGAAGACGGGGAGGAACGAGAGAGAGAGAGAGCCATCCAACGGCGATTCTGCGCCTCCGTTTTTTGAAAATTTCTTATCAAGGAAAGGGCCACGATGTACATGCCATTGAGGAGAGAGATCGAGCTAGAATGTGCTCTCTTTCTCTCTTTCGCTTTCTTCCTCGCTTTCTCTCTCTCTCTATCTTTTTCTGACCTCTTGCGCTCTCGCGTTTTCCATCCTGTCCACCGATCCACAAGGACGGGACAGGATGGAAATGCTGACTTGTCCTTTCCCCATCCTCTACTCGTCTTTCTTTGTTCATTTCTCCTCGTCTTTCTGCCATTCCTTTCTTTCTTTATCTTTTTTCGCCCTTCTTCCTGCTCCCCAGCGACACCCATCTAATCTCCCTTTTTCATCGTTTTTTTTTTTTCACTCCTTTATCTGGTTGACCCGACGCAAGAAATCTTAACGTCCCTGCCATAAATTGTGGTAAGGCACACATACACACACACTCTCTCTTCTCCCTCTCTTGCTCTTTGAGACTCACGCGTCAATGTCGCAGACGCGACGCGAAAAATCTATTAATAGAATATACTCGTCGAAAAACCCTTTTTCTTTTCTTTTCTGTGTTGTAATCCTTCAGTTTTTCTCCCACGGCGGGTAGCAGTAGAACGTCTATGAACCGACCCTCTCTTGAGCAGGACGATCTCAAAGCTCAGCTCAACGCAATCGTCTCGCCTTATGGCATCTTGTTCCCTGGAGATCAGAGCCAGGAAGAGCACAGCGGTGAGGACTCTTCTCCTCTTCCTCCACCACTGATTGCGCCATTTGAGCCAACCAACGACTTGTGCAAAGAACCGTCATTCACTGCCGCCCAGCAGTCTGTAGTAGCTAGCACTGAGGCCATTGCCGAGTCCTGTCTTGCAAATGACAATCTCATCAGCGCTCAGCTAGCGCCATGGTCAGATGCTCTTTCTTTCGATATACCGATCTCAGATGAACATTGCCTAGAAGAAAAGGAGGACCAATATCGTACTCTCGCTACACGCCATACGTTGTACTCGAGTGCCGATGACAAAGCAATGGACGACATTGAGGCGGCTGGAAACATGGATGGGCCAGCAGATTGGCCGCCACATCGGAATATCATTATAGGAAAACATCTTGAGGGTACAAAGCGCGGATCCAAGCTCGTCAAGGGCTGGAAAAAATTCCGTCAAAGTCTTCGCCACCAGAACAATACCATCACCACCAACAACAACATTACGAAAACCACTTCTGCTGGTGCACTGGTCACCAAGAATATCTATGGCTCCCGTTCATCCATCACTGAGGACCGGCAGGGTAGCGGATTCCCTGCGGTGTCGTCCTCCGAGCTCGGAGGTCGTAAAACTGTAAGCGACATGGACAATCCATTGGAGGCTGGCAATGTCGGCGGTACTTTAGAGTTCAGAAAGGGGTTCCAATCTGGGCTTGGTGCAAGATTCCGATCGGGATCGCTCAAAGGATTCTTGTTAAAAGGGTCCTCTGTCGCGTCGAGTTTGAGTGAACTGGAAACAAGCGACATGTCATCGATTGATATGTCAGTGGGTCGAGACTCTGATGACAGCAGTCTACAGGGTGGGGCTGTCGTTGTCGACGTGGAGACAATCATGAGTTTGGGTAAGATGCGCCAATACAGCAGGGGCGACCTATCAAAGCAACAAAGACTTCAGCAGCACCACCCTGGGAAGTCTCCCCTGGCCCAGTCTGCGGAACTAGAGTCTGAATCCACTTCAGTGACCGACAACTTGGGTTGCGCTACGTACAATGCAAGCTTCGATGTCGATGAGCAACCTCTCTTGGTTGGACCAGATTTCAAGCTTCAAGATGTTCAATTGCATGGTACGGCGAAAGAGCTTCCCATACACTCGCAAGGGGAAGACGATCTCGAGAAGAGTATGACGGATTCTCAAGCGGCATATGACGAGAGCGGTCAGGATGGTTTATTGGACACACAGTCAGAAACACTACTTGCTACTATCACACACGGACCAACAGTCAGCCCGGAATCGATTTCCTCACCACACTGGCGACTCAGCATGGAAGGGGAGCCGAATGTATTCGGGACGATCCGTGAGAGAAAGCGGTCTGAGGTTTGCTCAAACGGTCACTATCTGCGACATCTTATGAGTGACGTTAACGATGTTGAAGACGTTGCCTTTGAGACAAGCTCACCAGAAGAGTCAGGTAAGGCATTGGTGACCCGATACCATCGCTAGTATCGACTTTTGATAAACCGTGGCAAAAGCCGTCTCCCAATATTGATTGGCGCCTGTTCTCAAACATAGGCCGGCAAGACAAGGTCTTCAAAGTACCGCTGCACCAGTCGGTACAGATAGCTTCCGCCATGTTCGAAAACGGTAGCAAGATCCCTCTTGCGCTTTATTATGTGTCTCACGAACTTCGGGTTCGAGGTATGATCATATTTTTGAGTTTGCATGATGGTTTTTTAGCTTTTGACTCCAACATGGGGCTGGAATGAGAAGAGGTTATATGTACGGCTTTTAACGATCACATGGATAAAAACACGGATGGTCAAGTAGGGGAAATGAGCAACGCTATCAATGAGCTGTTCCCAGACTTTTGGGATGATCAAGACGAGGCATTTGAGGCGCTTATCAAAGTTCTTGACAATCGACCCTTTGGACAAGATCTCGATCTCGCCATGGTTGCATCAGTCCAGCAGTCTACTCTCCATGGGTGCTCAAGCCAAGGGTCTTCTGGATCGATGGACGGTCTTGTCCAAAGTCTGGGAATGGAGACTGGTTCCAGTCGCTGGGAAGGCCACGGCAGTGCTGTGAGTGGCGACGGTCATCAAGGCACTTTGCCCAAGAAACACGCCGTCAGCGTCACATCCAAGGATCTCTCCCGGGTCATCCTTCGCTTCCTCAGCGACTTGCCTGAGCCCCTGATACCCGAGGGTGTTTTCACCACGTTCTCAGCAGTGGCTCATCTGCAAACTCTTGACTCTATCAAAATCCAGGCGTCCTCTTTATTAGTACAGCTGCTCGCCCCAGAGCAGCGACAGTTACTCCAGTTCCTGTTGGAGTTTCTGGACGACTATATGCTGAAACCATTACGTGAGGATATTCAATATCTCAAGTGTCAGTCAGCCCTGGAATCGACGCTTGATTCCATCATGTCTGAGCAGCGACGTGATCTTTGCGATTATCTAGTGGTAAAGTACGACGAGAGCATCGAACGACTCTCTAGAATCTTTGGTACTGTTTGCACCCATGTGACACGCCCGACTACTACCTCTGTCGCCGGCACATCGCGAGCCACGAACCGGAGTCAGAACTCACTCTATCGCCACTACAAAAAGGAGTTTGAGCAAAAGGCTATTCAAGAACAAACAGCGACGGCGACCCGACATGCCCAGGCAGTTTTTAGGACTTTATTGACCTACAGAGCCAATATCTTTGGACCATCTTCGTTTCTGTCTCTGGAAGCAGTCGCCCAGGAGAATGGATTCCAAGATCAGCAGAATGATATAGATCAGGGCATTGACAAGGGTATTGGCCAGAGTCAAGACCTGGACCAGGTATTCGAAAGTGACCTTGACGCCAATTATGGATATCAGTCGGATAGCGCATTATATGACCCACCCATACGACGTCAATCGCGCAAGAGGCGATCGAAACCAAGTTGGGGATCATGCGTCAACCAGCGGTTCTTCAAGTCTGACGGCTTAGAACAACCACTTGAACAGCGAGCGTCTGGGAATGAAGTGCGAGAGATCCCACTTTCCATTACGACTACCAGGAGTAATGACTGCGACCAGGATTGCATCCAAAAGGAAGCCGGTTCTGATACCATCTGTGATTCCGCAGTCGAGGTTACAAGCAACGTGGATCTGGTGGCCCTGACGGCTATGCGCGAGCATATGGCTCGATCATTACGATCAAACAGACATCTGCCTCATCCGTCAGTGGCCACACTTCATTCTATCATGGCCGAGACGGACTCTGTTTTTGGGTCAAAGACGACTTTTAGAAAAAGCAGTTCCCAGGCTGAGCATGACCGCCAGCCCGATACCAGCACGAGGGAAGAAACAGAATGGCGAGACGACTCCAACGACGGCACAGAGGTCGAGACCCGAAGAGCATATGATGGTGATGACGACGAGCTTGGAATTGACTCTCGGGAACCGGGCTGCGAGCTTGGCTTCAAAGACCGTTTGCAGGAGCCTATCGATCGGCTGTACGGGGAACAAGAGATGAAGATGGTAGAGAAGGAGATCTTGAAATCAGGTAAAGCCGTATACATCTGACACCCCTTTCCATGACAGACCTTCTTGCAACACCTCGTACATTGCGTTGACAGTAAGGATATTCATCTCCTGTGGCTCTCATATGTAGAAATAACGACAAAGTTCTTGACCGCCAACATGGCTGGTCTCTATCCTTCCAGTGCACCCGTTCCTATCCCCCTCACCATCTTGCCTTCCGTCCGACCTTTGCTAGTTCATCAGGAGAAGGACTTGAGAGCCGAAGTTACCGCTTTTCAATCAGAATTGAACCAGTCGGATGGGATTACTTCATCGTTATCATCACGCAACCGAGAGTTGATGTTGGGTCCTCAAGAGAAGATTCAGATACCTATAGATCATTGCGGATCAGAAGACTGCTCGTGCTCCTACTGCACGACGCTTATCAAGCCGAGCATGGTACCAGTTATGTCGCGAACCGAGTATGAACTTGCGGAGCTACAGTCGCAATGCGACAGCAAGGACCAGCATATCGCAGAGCTCTTGAAAACTGTACAAGGCCTACAGGGGCAAGTGAATGTCCTCAATGCGAAGCTGATCTTCCTGCATGATCACCACACCACACGACCCATGCGACGTCGTACTCTTGCGCGTAACAGCTATCCGGTCCATTCCTCCACCGCCGCGAATGGCAGAGCAGATTATTCTAACGAACTGCACCACCACCACCACCACCGCCAACACCAGCTGCTACCGCCATGTCTGAGCGACGACAGCAGCACCGATACCAAGGATTTGAACGCCATCTCAACTGAAGATATCAGCTTGGCCGATATGCAGGAGTTGCCTGCGGCGTCCTTTCCTGACGGAATTCTACCTTGGAACAACAATACCCTTGTGGGTAGAGGTAGAATCCTGCAGAATGATCCTTTTTGGCTAGACTGCGCCTCAGACGTACCATCATTAGAAGAGGATGAAGCGATGTCGTTTCCTGACCTCGACAACAACAACAACATTAGTCGTGCACATGCTATGCAACATGCACAGCACGCACGGTCGCAGTGTTTACCAGGGCCTACCGCAGTCTTGGGTGATGGTCACAAGGCAAATGTTATGTACCGCAGTATGAAGGGTCCAAGAGATTATCATCCTTATGAGAGTGAGATCGAGCGAGTCTTGCGTGACATGGACGAGGCCGAGGAAGAGTCCGAGCGCGAGGGTGAGGATGTGTTGGACGAATATTACTACATGGATGCATACAAGACCATGGACCAGCAACTATATCGGCGGCCTATTCTGCCCGTGCCTGTTGCGCCTCCACCCATGTCGACGGAAACGTATACGAAGCACCACCGCATGAGCCTGCCTATTCAGACCTTGATGAGCAAGCGCATCACCCTTGGCAACACTTTCCGGTGGAGAGGCCGGGCCACTGCAGTCTGAGCCGTTTTTTATGTTTTATATTTTTACCCCGCTGGTTACCTTTTGCAGCTTTTTGCTTCTCTCTATTGTCTCCCAACTGTGGTCATTTAGTTTTACATTTGTTTGCAGTAATTACGCCATCCTCAGTGGTTCCTTAACAATAAGGTGACCCTTTGTGACTCTGAAGCAGCATGTAA
>MU617593.1:0-10072 GCA_025201705.1 Dissophora ornata
TGAATGAGACAGCAATGGAGGGGAAGTGTGTAGACAGAGGAGAAGAGGAGAAGAAGGGAGAGGGGATAATGGGAGGATAAGAGAGAGAGAGAGTGTGTGTGAGCGACAAAAGAAAGATTGGGAGTAAAGACGTGAGCGGGCGGGGCAGAGCCAGTGCGTGGGGATGAAGATGTGGCATTATTGTAAACAATACATTCGACCTGCACAACAAGAGATGGCAGCCACACCAACCAGCGGACGCACGAACGGAGCTGACCAACCAGAGCAAGCGGACGATGTTCAAGGGCGAGAAGAGAAGAAAGTGTGGGAGGGAAAGACAACACGCAGCCGTTGCGGAGCATTCATCCATCCCCTACCCATGACAAATACTCTGCAAGTTCAGAGACGCATACTGTATCCTCACACACCTGCAAATGCTCACAGGTGCTTGCATACACCAGACACACACACACACAAACTATGTCTTCCGAGGGGGACGAGTTCTGCAGAAAGGCGTGTGTGCGTGTGTAAACAAGCAAGACAAGTAGATTGGATGTTTATACACAAAGATGCTGTAGTCTATTTGTGTCTGTGTCTGTGTGTTGATGTTGACACACGTTACGTGTCCCCATCCTGGCATGTTTTGCGGGGGTCTGAGAGATGAATTACAACACTCACGCTGATGTCGGTCTATATTTCAAAACCATTAAATCAATGTGGCGGAAGGACGTGTGTCTGCACTCTGTTCATTTCAGGAACAACACTAACTTATACATCAACACTCCCATGTATTTGAACACAGCCCGTTTGGATCGAATAGAAAACAAAATAGAAAACATATTCCACCGATCTCGTATTACTCCGATCTGTTTGAGGCAAATGACTCTGGCTCCCATTGGTATCCTCTGTCTGCGCGTGCTCTCGTTGTCACCTTTCATCTCTTCTGCCATTTCGTGTGTCCGAACATCGCATCCAATCCCATAACATCTTTCACTTGTTCCTGTCTGCTCTTGCAGCCTCCATTTCTCTCCTCTTCTTCTCTCCTCCTACCTCCTCTCACACCTTCCAAATCCAAAAAAAGAAGCGAGACAAAGTGAAATCTGGAGAAAGGGAGCCAAGGATAGGGGAGAGGCGGTAAAAAAGGGCAGGGGACAGACAGAGAGACGGGCAACAGTAAACCAAAAAAAAAAAAAAAAAAAAAAAAAAAAGGAGGGAGCATGAGAGCAGGAGAAGAGTACGTTGGAAGGAGGACATGTCTACATGCTTTCTTTGATGCGGGTATTTGTCAGTCGAAGGAGAAATGAACGCACGATTGAGAGCACCGACAATAGAAAAACATAAAGCCGTTAGACCAAAGGAAGGATAACAATAATGTCCACCTGTGAGGCAGGCAAGCAAAAGGACAAAAACGGACTAGCCGCTGAGCAAAGCGGAGATCGGGACAGGAAGGATCTCAGATAAACTATTTTCTCCTGTTCACGTTGCACCACTCAGCACCCAGCACTCAGGGACAACTATCCAGCTCGAAGATGCACCTATCTCTGCAGGCACGACACGTTATGTCTGCGACCAAGCACCAAGACAATTATCTTTCTCTTTTCACGGGGACAGCAGGGTGAAAGTATGCCACAAGCGGAAACAACCGCCTTTGCGTCGAACAATTCGAATAGATGGCCTATGCAGGGGGATATGTTTTTTTTTGACTGTATTTGTAATCTGGTGAAATGAGGAGGACTTACGGTGGGATTTTCGTGTGGGGACTATCGGAGTTGCGGTGTAACGCGAGAAGGAGCAGAAACTAAAAAGTCTTCGAGGGGCGCTATTGGCGAAGATTCGGATCGGTTGGTGATGAGAAGTGAACTGAATGAGAATCGAAATGAGCAAAAAGTAGGAAAGAAAGACGGCAACAAAAGAAGAACAGAGCAGCTTTTGCTCTCGTCAGTCTTTTTTGTGGAACCAAAACCATTGGCAGTGTGCGTTTGGAAACCTTTTGGGCCGAAAGGAAAACCCCTGCAGCTCTCGTCTTTTCGAATACAGATAAACACTTGACACCCGTGGCGTTGACTGGTGTATGTGACACAGCTTTAGTGTAGGAGTACGTGAAAGCGACCAACAGAGCTCAGTGCGCATCATATTGAGCAGAGTCGATGCATGTCGAAGAGATATGCACACTAGGCCACTTTATTTATTTTCCGTTTTCATTTCTCTCCCTGTGCATTTCAATACCGTTGCCAGCGTTCATTCTGCGCCATCACATATACTAGACTATTTAGCAATTGGGCAAACACTGGGAAGGAGAGACGGACGGTGAGCAAAACAAGATAAAAACAACGCATTCTGCACACATCGATGCACCAACAAGGAGCCACTCGCTCGCTCATTACTTTATCCCGCGGAAAACGAGAAAACTGGTATCAGTGCGATGCATGCATCCCTGACTGCAGCTCTATAGAATCATGCCACTCTTCATTTTAAAATGACACGGACAGAAATAAAAGACTTTTGGTTGCTGCTGATGTGAGAGCCTTGCCAAAGAAAGTGTCCAGTAAGTTGAAGCCTTCCGCGCATCGTGCTCTCTGCATTCCGTTCGGAAAGAGTCATGAAGTTCCCGAGGGCAGGTTCCCACAAAGTAGTTTTAAACTATTGTCTTGCAGGGGGTCGACAGACCTGTCCCATGACCGAAACAGGCAAAGTGCCCACAACCTGGGACTCTTGGTCATGCAAGCCCTCGAACCAATGGAGATCAAAGAAAAGTAAGCACGCATACAAAGCACAACATGGATATCCCCTCCGCACGCACAAAGTATTTTGTTGATATTGATGTTGATGTTGCTGTTACTGAAGGTGTAGTTGTTGTCGTCCTGCTGCAGTCTGCAGTGGCGCTGCTGTATTTCTCTGTAGCTGTATTTCTCTGAAGCTGTATTTCTCTGTCCTCCCGTACTGTAATTTGCTCCGTTTGTATACTCGCCCATCTCCCTAAATATCATCGTCGGCGTCATACAGTGCTTACTCTAGAGTGGCACAGGAGGGAGGGAAAGCAGCACATCAAAGCGCCCCCTTGTGGGTTTGCTCCACCCGTCGCACAAGAAAAAGAAATTCAAACGCGTGGCTCTCCGCCGTATGTGGCCGTACAGTACACTTCTCAGATATCTCTCACTCTGTCAGCTCTATCTTAATTTTCCGTCCCAACATGCAACGCCAGCGCGGTCCCCCCGATATCCTTGATTGGTACGCTTCCCTCCGCGTGTTTTTTTCTGGTTTTTTTTTTAGGTTTTGCGTGTGTGTGTGCTTGTTTCTGTTTGCGAATTGTTTCTTGATCTGATCTTCCTGTCTCCTGCTTTTCTTTTTTTTCTATTTTTCACTTTTGCACCAGAGCGGAGGTGCGATGAATACCGCGATAAACGTTGTCAGAATTGACATAAAAGGCAACTTCGGCGTTCTGTGGGAGCATCCTTCATATTTCTGCGACTTCGTATCATGCTCCGCCCCAATCGAAGTAGCGCCTCGGACTAATAGTCATTTTTGCATTTTAACCTTCACCCGACTTACCTCAGCAAGCAAGTAGGCGGGAGGCTAACTTACTCACTCGAGCCACACATTCCTTAGGATTTAGAAGGGTGCCCCATAACCATCTTGTTTTGCAACTTCGGGGTTATTCGAGGTGCTCATTCGAGGCGCAAGTGTGTAATGCCATACATTTCATATATTCAAACATTGCGCCTGTAGATCCTTTAACAATTATTCAATCTGCGGGACTTTTTTTTTGTTCTGTCGAGTAGAGTATGCGGCGTGGTGTCACGAACGTTTCTTTGGCATTTTGACGCCAGAATCGCTCGTAACGTCTATGGCGGCCACATCATCTAGATTATTGATTGCGATTGACGCCATCGTCGACAACGTGCCCTCACGATGTTTCTTATTTATTCAATTCTATTTTTGCTCTCCTGAGAGATGCGCGAAATCTGCAGCGCTACGAATGGTACTTCTTCCTGGGGGTCGGTATGGAGTCCAGTCCCGCATAAATGCCAATCAGCAAGCATTCCGTCTATTTTCTATTTGCAATAGACTAGCAATGACCTAACATACACTATTCGCACTGGTCTGATCTTCTTCATCATAACGTATGACTCTACGGGGCTTCGCTAGCGTCCATTAGCTCATACATGCCCTCTCAATCTCTTTCTTAGTTTTCCATATTCTGTACCTTGTCGCCCCTCCTTACTTCTCGACGGGAACTAGTCAAATTGCAATACGGTTTAAGTGAAGAACGAAACGAGACCTCAAATGGTAGAAGGGGATGGTGAGAGAGAGCGGTTAGAACTCGTTGCGAGCACCATGGTATACTAGTGAAGCAAAACAATGGACTACAGGGACTTGAGCGCAAGCTTCATAGGCTGTAAAGTGGCGGGAAATGATGTCAGAGAAGGGAAGACGCCCCTTGCTGCGAGAGCTTCTTTTATTAGGGAGAGTACCGCATCGCACGAACTGTGCTTTCGCTGGGCGTCATATCGCAGGCGCCCACACTAGACATTTTGAGCTTGTCCCTTTCGGGTGGCAAAGTTCAAAGAAGAAAAACCACATCCTCAACAGCTGTCACGATGATTTTTTCCCCTTTGCTGTTGGGAGGCTCACTGCAAAGTTTGTCCTTGCCTGTCATTAGTCAACCGAAGGAAGTCTGCATCTTCATCCGATCCTCATCCCCTCATTCCGTCAACTTCCTCCTCATTCGGTAATTATGACACCCATGCAGTGCTTGGACACCTGTCGCAGAAAAGAGGCTATGGGTCAACTAGCGACGTCAGATGTTTGGGAAAACAACACCGACCGGGCAGTCTTATCTAGATTGTCCCATCAACTCTGTATCCAGTCATGCGAGCTATTCATTGGCGGCGAGGACATGGCGGGCAGTCGCATGATACATGTGTGCTTAATGGCGAGAAGAGAGAAAGAGAGAGGACTCCTCGCTCCAGCAGCAGGGCTTTCAAAATCTTCTATCCCCCCTGGAATATGGTGGCGCTTTCAAGATGGGATCGTCCAATTGGATCAAAACATGTGTAGAACACATTTTCTAATCCATGTCCTACTGTCTCCTTCTACTGCAGATCTCACAGACTTCTTCTACAAGGCAGTCTGTTCTATACTTTGATCTATTGCTGTTGACGTCTCGTTGAGACAGAATTGCATGCTTGGATTATCCTGCTAGGGCACAAAGGATCTTGTATCGATTGTCTGGAGGTAAAGCTTGACATACTACTAAGGAGCGACCTCGCAGCACACACCCTATTTAAATGCTCCCCTTACAAGGGGGTGAGATAACAAACCAGAGTTGGCGTAGAGGTGGGGAGGGCATGGACAACAACAACAACAACAACAACGGAAGAACGCATGCATGCATGCGCTTAGAGAATGTGCTCTTGTTGTAGGGAGACGGAGAGAAAATGTTCTCGTGGCTCTTTGCATGTTGGACCGTACATTTTCCGAGGGGGCTCTCAAGGTTTTATCCTTCCCCAAATTTCACGAGGCTCGAGCCAGCGTTTCTGACAACGCAAGCTACACCTCGCATCATGGTTTGTTTTTTGTACTGTACATGGATGGGGAGCTCGAGCATTGAGGGTTGGGCCCATGCCTTGTGCATCGAAAAGGAGAGAGCAAAGGAACATGAGCCTGCTACTCCATCGTTTTTTATGTTGTTTGCTTCTGTATTCACGGTTGTGTGTGTTCATGCAAAGATGAAGAAGATGGGATTGAACAAGGACAACGCTTTGATGCATCCCCTGCATATTCTCGGTCTTTTTTGTCTTCCATATTCTCTCTGTTGTGTGGTTATTTACCTCTTTTTTTTTTTTTTGCGTCCATGCTCTTTGTTTGATGGGTGGGACTGATGGTGTGGGATTGAGGGCGCGGATTCGCCACCCTCGAGAGCAAAAAAAGGTGCCCTCAAAAGAGCCGTAAGAAAAATACGAACTGCTTTTTGTTGCCCTTACTTAAGGATTCATCTGCAGACAAACGGGGCCTGCATGGTGATGGTTGGCAAGCATTACATACTGTCCCTAGTATGGTGCTGTACGGAGAGAAAAGGCAGATGGGCCTGTCTCGGCCTATTTTCTAAACCTTGTACATGTCATGTTGCACTAAATGGTGTTTGAGCATGACATGGTAAGGCATGCCTTTGCTCTCTGCCGTTTGGAGCTGCGAAGCATAACGATCTCAGCATGCATATGTACCTCAGAGATGTGTATCTGGCTCTGGTTCGGCGCTCAATCCTATGAAAAAATACATACACAAAAAAAGGTGCCTGACGATCAACCCAAACTCTACGAGAGGGAAGATGGGTTGAGCATGTCTGGGCAGGAGAGCACACCCTCGAGCTGGATTTCTTCCATGCGATCTGAATGCGCACAATGTGTTATTCGACGTGTGTTGCGTTTGGGGGGATGTGGGCGTGTGATTTGATGAAAAGTTTCGTCGTCCCTGGATTTTTTTTTTTTGGTGTTCCATCTTTGTCTACATAGCCCAAACAGAACACAATTGCGTGTGTCTCTACTAACAACCTGTTGTTCCTCTTCTCCCTAGTCGTCGTCATCTCAGTTCTCATCGCGCTTCTCCCCCCGAGACCTACTATTTTCCGCTATTCCCTCATTTCTTCTCGATCGTAGTTGATTGGGCATCATTCTGGAGCACTCCTCCCTTTTCGTCTCCTTATTATACCCTTGCGTTCCCTAGTCGATTAACACCAAGTGCGTGTGGAGGCAACTCACAACGACCGTCCTTCTCTTCCTCTTCCTCTTCCGCTTCCCTGTCCAGTCATATCCTTGCTTACAACATCGCGCCTCGCTCTTCGCACTCCTCACAATGTCCACGTTGGCAGAGGCCTACATCTGTCACGTCGGCATCACCCTTGACCTGCTCGCCCAGGACAATGTCTCGCCCAACCCACTACCCTTGGACTTCGTCGATGCCACAACACCACTCTACATTCAGAAGGTTGACGCATCGCTCCAGCGGGTTGTACAGAAGATGTTCAGAATGGAGCAGGAACTAGCCAGGCACCAGAAGTACATCAAATCTATCCATCCTGATAACACCCTTATCGCCAACCTCACTCTGGCCTCACCCATCCTCACGCCTCCTGTTGACCCACTTTCTCCACCCATCTCGGCCTCTCCACGGTTGAACGAGGGCAGCTGGGAGCTTGTCAACCACGCACCAACCCTCACAAGTATACAGCAGGAGCAAACACATCACCCTCTGCAAACATTGTCACAAGCCAGGTCTATTCATACCCACAACAAGCTGGCTGCTTCAGCGTCTGCAGCTCACTCAATCGATGCTACTGACAATGGTGCAGTGTGCTTTGTCCAGCCAACAGACCTTAATGGTCAAGCATCTGCACATGGCCAGACATTGGTCTCGTCGTCTTTCGCAAAAGAGGTGCACCCCACTCCCCTCCGCACACCAACAACTCCCGAAATCTCTGCATTGGCGATATCCACTATGACCGCTGCAGCCGCAACAACGACAGCAGGAACAGCAACAAGAGGAGCAGGTTTCCCCTGTAACGACTGCATTCAGAAGTGCGCACAGGTTGCAGCCGCCGTAGTCCGAGGAGATCTAGGTATGCGGATAAATTGTGGCAACCCTGTCTGTCACCAGTCCGATCTGATCGTCTCCATCAACGAGATGGTTGACAAGCTATTTAACTTCACGGAAGAGGTCATCCAGGTTGCTGCGCAAGGAGTTGAGGGCAAACTCGGTGTGCAGGCCAACATGTCGGATGAACACGGTATCTGGAAGGAGTTTATCAGCCACCTGAACACGATGATGGTGGGACACTCGCTACAAGTCCGCGATATCGCCTCCGTGTGCACAGCTGTCGCTCACGGCGATCTTAGTCAAAAGATTAAGGTTGATGTCAAGGGTGAGACGCTTGTTCTCAAGAACACGTTTAACACCATGGGTAAGTGGATCATTCCATGGAGTGACCAGATCATAGAGGGTGCCGCTTCGTCATGCATGATCCATTTGATCGTACACACTACCCCCTAAAATGCATTGCTTATTAATTGTGTCCTCACATGCGACTTTCTCGCTCTTTAGTTGACCAGCTTCGGTCATTCTCATCCGAGGTTACTCGAGTTGCCCACGAGGTTGGAACAGAGGGCAGACTTGGCGGACAGGCTCAGGTCAAAGGTGTGGCTGGCACCTGGAAAGAGCTGACTGATAATGTCAACACCATGGCTGCTAATCTGACGGCACAGGTGCGCGATATTGCTAGCGTCAGCAAGGCCGTCGCCAAGGGTGATTTGTCTAAAAAGATTTCTGTTGAGGTGAAGGGTGAAATGATGGATCTCAAGAACACAATCAACACCATGGTCGACCAACTGCAGGAGTTCGCCACCGAAGTTAGTCGTGTCAGTTTGGAAGTCGGAACTGAAGGAAAGCTAGGCGGTCAGGCACACGTCAAGGACGTGAGCGGAACATGGAAGGAATTGACCGATAACGTCAATCTGATGGCCTCAAATTTAACAGGACAGGTTCGAGATATCGCCACCGTCTGCAAGGCTGTCGCCTGCGGTGATATGACGAAGAAGGTCAGTGTCCCTGTCCAAGGAGAGATCCTCGAGCTCAAGGAAACCATGAACACCATGGTAGTTCAACTTCGAACATTCGCTGCCGAAGTCACGCGTGTGGCTTTCGAGGTTGGAACCGAAGGCAAGTTGGGTGGACAAGCTCAAGTTGAGGGTGTCGACGGTACCTGGAAAGAGCTCACAGATAATGTGAACACTATGGCTGCCAACTTGACTGCTCAAGTGCGCGATATCGCCAGTGTCAGTAAGGCTGTCGCTAAAGGAGATCTGTCAAAGAAAATTTCCGTTGAAGTCAAGGGTGAAATGATGGATCTCAAGCACACTATCAACATTATGGTGGATCAACTACAGGAGTTCGCAACAGAAGTCAGTCGTGTCAGTTTGGAAGTCGGAACTGAAGGAAAGCTAGGCGGACAGGCCGTTGTGAAGGATGTCAGCGGAACGTGGAAGGAGTTGACCGACAATGTCAATACCATGGCCTCCAACCTTACCACACAAGTGCGATCCATCGCAGAAGTCACCACTGCTGTTGCCTGCGGAGATCTTAGTAAGACGATCGATGTCGAGGCCCAAGGAGAGATCTCTGAACTTAAATTGACTGTCAACTCCATGGTGGAACAGCTGCGAACATTTGCTGCCGAGGTCACCCGTGTCGCGCGTGAGGTCGGAACTGAGGGTCGATTGGGTGGACAAGCTGTTGTGAAGGACGTTAATGGAACGTGGAAGGAGCTGACAGACAATGTCAACACCATGGCTGCCAACCTTACTGCTCAGGTGCGATCCATCGCCGAAGTTACGACTGCTGTTGCCTGCGGAGATTTGAGTAAGACCATTGAGGTTGAAGCTCAAGGTGAGATTTCGGAGCTGAAGCTTACGGTGAATATGATGGTGGCGCAGCTCAGGACATTCGCCGCAGAGGTCACTCGAGTCGCACGTGAGGTCGGAACAGAAGGAAAGCTCGGAGGCCAGGCTCATGTCAAGGGAGTCGACGGCACGTGGAAAGAGTTGACGGATAATGTCAACACCATGGCGGCCAACCTGACAGCACAGGTTCGAGATATTGCCAGCGTTAGTAAGGCCGTTGCCAAAGGAGATCTGTCAAAGAAGATTTCTGTCGAGGTCCAAGGAGAAATGATGGACTTGAAGCACACTATCAACACCATGGTCGATCAACTCCAAGAATTCGCCACTGAGGTCAGTCGTGTCAGTTTAGAAGTAGGAACGGAAGGCAAACTAGGTGGACAGGCCGTTGTCGAGGATGTCAGTGGAACCTGGAAGGAGCTCACGGATAACGTCAATACTATGGCCTCGAACTTAACCACACAAGTACGATCTATCGCCGAAGTAACGACTGCAGTCGCGTGTGGAGATCTTAGTAAGACTATCGACGTTCAAGCGCAAGGCGAGATTTCAGAACTGAAGTTGACCGTCAACTCGATGGTTGAGCAGCTGAGGACATTCGCCGCTGAGGTCACCCGTGTCGCTCGTGAGGTCGGAACTGAAGG
>MU617596.1:0-10048 GCA_025201705.1 Dissophora ornata
TTTTTTTCCCTATTTTCGTTTCGTTTTTTTTTTTTTTTTTCCCTATTTTCGTTTCGTTTGTTGATGTGCAGGGGGACGAAAAGAAAAGAAAAAAAAACGGACGACATGGCGTAATCAGTGAAAGCAGTTTATTTACCGGATTTACAAGTCCATGTCCTTTCGCTCTGTCCTCGCGACACACGGTTGTGCATTTCTAAATGCTTTGCAAAATTTGAGTGTACGCCTACAACTGCAGAGAATCGTGGCCCGGGTGCTTGCACTGTCCTCCTCAAAGGCGCTGAGGTAACTGGTTGTCCAGCCAAAGTATACGCGGGGCAGATATCTTTATCAATCAAAATAATGCAATGATATAAGTAAGCTGCAAGCGAACCTCTTTTTCGTTGTATTTGAGTCAAAGTCTCTCCTGCCCCAGTGAGTAGGGTCCTGACTGCAAGGTTCACCTGAATGTAGCCCAAAGTAGAATTACCTCATTTCTAATCATCGTTTTACTACAAGGGCCTCACGTGTTTGTTCGTTGTTGGGATTCCATTCAACACTTGGAAGACAAGCGCGAAGACAAGATCGAGCACACACGCATACGCGCACAGAAGTGTAGGACAAAGTAGGCACCAAACAACTAAAGGAAGGAAAAGACATTCCGTATATACATAGTTGAACTGGCAAATGATAAATCGAAGATCGGGCACAAATAAATAATGAAAGCGTGTTTTTGCGCCAATAGTTTATCAATTCTGTATCTTCCCGTTTTTTTTTTCAAAGCCCTCCGTCCTTTCACTCATCAAATGTACCATAGACTAGTGTTCTTCCGAACCTTGAAATAAATTTTGGTCACAACAGGTGTACTCTTCAGAGTATTGAGCGTCTTCCAATGGAGTTGCTGGGTCACTGAGCAAACAGAGAGCTCTTACCATAGTGAACTACCTTTCCTGCTTTCCGTTTATTTCTGAGACGGCGTCAAGAAGTTGAACCAGGGGAAGACGCGTTGCAAAGGAACTAGCGCACCCACAACATCCGCGAGTCATAAATTGACATTTTGACCGCGCTGGCAAAGCATTGTCGAGCATAACAACATAAATCTCCTACGGATAATTTTAATCCTGCGAATAGGGTGTAACAATCTACGAAGCCTACATTTTCCAACAAGGTTTACTTACCGCGATTGGTATCTTTCCCAAGGACACAGAGACGGGCACTGACGATCGCGAGTTCAGTCAATTAATTATTATAATGCTGGAAACAAAACAAAAAAATATGGTCGGTTTACTCCAAAAGGACATATGAAAAAGATTCGCCACCAAACAGCTTCTTATCCAAATAGCTTCTTATCCAACCAGCTGGGATGAAGAGGTACACATGCACATATTCATTCACTACCCAAGTCGTGTCCCGCTGCACAACATATGTCTGTGTTACCGACCAATAAAACGGTTCTCTCTTTCTTCAGCTGGCCTCATACCAGAGGGCTCTGTCGATGGCGGGCTTTTTCATACGATCTGATCATACCAGTCACTCAGTTGACCAGTCACCCGGCTGACACTTCGACATGATTAATTCATGCAACTCGGCCAGTCCGCGATGTGCAGACAAAGAGCTTATTTGGTGTAACAGCACTTGGGACAGCTTCTTCGGAGATATGTGATATGGCGCCCTTGTCTTAGCTCACCTATTTTACCAGATATATATTAACAGGGTCTGGATCCACTATAGTGGGATTAAACCGCACCAATTGCTCTTTGACACAGTCGCACTGAAAATGTGTTTGACCACCACTCGTCTCAATGAGCTGCGGGGCAAAGTCGATCTGCACATCCATAAGGTCCATGCTACTTCCGCAGCCTGGATCGAGATCTAAAAATAAATGAAAGATAGCTTTCTTAAGACTAAAGAAACGTGATTTTTGGTTTCGCGTGCTCTCGCGTGTCTCTGGATTGCGTGAGCAGATAATGAGCCATGGACCACAGACGCGCCGAAAAGTTAGACACACTAAAATTGTTCATATCCCACTGGCACACATCGACATGACAAAGAATACCTTACTCTTTCATGCATTTCTTTGGACATTGCGATCACAGGAGTTAGACACTTGAGCAACAACCAAATGACTCACTGTGCTCTCGCTGATTTCCTAGTAGGGATGGAGAAAAAGTATATATGAAGTAGATATGCATATCATGCCCATTTTCATGAAGCAAGCTCTCCTTATTGGAAAAGGAGAATAGGAGGCGATTGGGTGAAGAAGACACACTAGGCTCTATCTTCGTTACCGTAACGTCGTCTTTACTTTTTCCTCCACAAGTTTATCTCAGACTCATGCATTAGGACGCAGAAATGCAAAATGCAACCGCAGCTTTGAGTTCGACCATGACACACAGACCTCTCGACTAGTGTCACAAGCTCAGCTTTATAAAAAAAAATAAAAAGTAAAAACATCATGAGGATAGGATGCCACAGTACCTACAGGATCGGTTATTTATTACTATTGTAAATGCACCAATGCCGAGAGTAGAAAGCAAGAAAAAAAGTCATGAGATCTCATGTCCTTTCTCATTTGCCTTTTTTCAGGATACGGATGAGTTCAGCTCTGCATGGGTTCTAGAAAAATAGCACGTCTTTTCATTGCATAGTATGGCACGGCCGACAAGTTGGTGTAAGAGACCAACTCCCCTTGATGGAGCCCGTCATAGCTTCAAGGTTCAGGCGTCAGGAGTTCATTGTCGGAAGGGAGAATTGGTCTAATACTGAAATGCATCACTCCATTCCTCTAAACACAAGATACAGCCAGTTGCCCCATACTTTGGTGTGACAAGCGCTGCAATGGAAGTGTCGATTGTGTGCCTGGAGAAAATTAACCAGGAAAGGTGTTCAGTGTTGGATCATTGCCCTTTTAGTGCTAAAATCGAGACATACAAACGCAAAAGAGTTCTGCCCAAACACAAATGCATTCAAAAACGGAGTTAAAAATATCGGGTTAATGGTTGTTGGGGTTTTCTGAGGTATCGAACAGGCATGGAAACTTGTTACAGATCTTGCAGATATGGAATGTTCCTGTGCCTTTATTTTCGACCGCACCTACTGGTGCTACAATTTACGTTATTGACGTGGAGGCTATTGTTTACTTTTGAACGATGTGGTCCGCATGATATTATACGGTGTGCCATGTTATTCAACCAAGGCAAGAGGCTTGAATCACCAATTGATTTTTATTTCCATTAGAAAACAGCATGGGCATTCGGCTAGGTCACCGATTTCGGCATTCAACGTCTTTCACCGCGGGCTCTGGTCCATTCATCAGAGCCTAGATGGGTTAGGAATGAATGGATACGGGAGTGAGAAACGTTGGATGCAATAATTGTAATGCGTGGAGCACAGATCGCAGAAAAAAGGAAGAGGAGGAGCGATTGGGGTAAGAGACAGAGGACTTTCTGCCGTTAAAGCCTACGCCAAGTCCAGCAACACCAATTTCTCCTTCATCCCCGTGAAATGAATTTCAGCTCCCTCTCACGGTGTGTATATCTCACGCACGCAGGCCTATATATTCATCCTCCCACAAAGGGCAACGGATAACCCATGAGTAAATCCAAGGTTGTCATTAAGCTGCATTAGGAATAACAATATTTCTTACCGCTCTCTCGATCATGCGTCTCGATGGCCCGAGTGTCTTCATTCTCACCAGAGAGCTCCTCAGATTCCAAGGCTTGCCTAATCCGAACGACTTGCATTTCTGCTGGATCTAGACTCAGGCTTATCAGATTGGACTCTGACAAGCGGTGTAAAAACTGCATACACGTACATGAACAATTGAATATGTGAGCAAGTTTGGTTAGAAAAGGCGTTGCTGATGGATGATCTCTACAAGTTGGACCTAGCCATGTCATTCACCTTCGCCAAAACCGGTTCTCGGATAGATCTACGTCTTTTCAAAACGACAGTATCGTATTCGATAGTATAGCGCCTAGTAACATCGACAACTTCGTCGGCTAAAATGAATGAAATCGTGAGAAAATGACTCAAACTAAACCACACGATACTTTGTTTACGTGAGACATTTCTTGTCGTCAATTGATTGACTTACCTGAGAATGCAACGCAATAGCTCAGAGACTTCCCCCAACCAGTAGTGTAGAGCAGTGGTTGGTCATATGCTGCTTCGCATGCATCACAATGGATCCATCGTTTTTTGTGCTCGCTCCAAACTTCGGTCCAGACATGATCTGTTGTATCATGCACGAAGCGGGCTTTAAAGCCCAGAGCGCGACAGCAGACAGTGAAGCACTTCACAAAGTATGAGAGTCAAAGCGGCGGGTGAGGAGGAGTGCCATTCAAAAGATGAAAATAAAACATTTGAGGTAATATGCAGTTGCATGAATATGATGAAGGGGCCGCATAAATCATGGAAACCAAATAAAATAGAGTCTGACTAGGCAACATACATTGGCCCACTCTCCACATCGACCACGACGCGTTGTGAAAAGGATTTTCGACATACCCCCGTATCGGGGGAATCGAGTTATCGCGGTACACGATTGAGTGCATCTGTATGTTTCGACAACTCCTGCACCATCTTGCATTTCCTGAGCGGTTGGCGCAACGCCGCCAATGGCCACTGTTTTTGACTTTTTGATGCGCAAAATTAATAGAGCATCAGACTAGCATGAAACAGATACGCACGCCTTGAATCCATGCATAATCAGCCGTACCTGACAGTTTACACACGGTGGTTCGTTAACCCATGTGAAATATTCATTTTTGAACCAATGCAAGAGTCGCCTAGTGGCATCGAGGATGAGGTGGAAGGAAAACGAAATACAGTGTGTCAATCATCAACAGGGGGGTTTTTTTTAATATGCCAGGCCCTCTCCTTCCACGCTTTTTGGATGCGTATTGAGTGGAGCATCCCCGATTTGATCAGAATTAGCTGGTGGATTAAAATCGCGCCTTGTTGTTGCTTTTGATACTGGCCTTTATTGTTGTTTTTCCTGCCTGGACTGGACAATGCCTGTATCCAATCTGGGATGGCCAAGAGGTAGTTCCTCAGTCTGATGCTCGTATTTTTTTTTACCTTACGACAATGTCGTCAGTGCTATCGTCCGAATATTCGTTTGACATAGCCTCTGCTTCCTCGTAAAACCGATCTATGGGCATCTGCTCACAGGCCAGGTCCTATTTTGGCCAGAACCAGGAGTCAGAAACTTCGTCCCCAATTATGTTGAGGTGGTATACCTTTCAAGTACAATCGAGCTTCATTGGCGCGCGTTACCAGAAGCTGCGTGTCCTCGAACCGCAGGACGGATGCATTAACTCTTAAGAACGTGTCGGTGAACTCTTTTTCGTAGATAGAAGGGTCGGGGACAGATGCATAAGGGTCCACAACGCGCAAAGTGGATACTGTCCCTTGAGCTGGCTCCCCTACTCTTCCACTGAGCAGGTCCCCAAGTTGAGTAGCCAATTCGGCCATGCTGTCCCCAGAACGCGAATCCGGGGCCGTTTCAGCCGTATTCTGGTTGGTAGATGGCAATGTGCCTGCATGAGAAGTAGTGGCAGAATGATTACCGCTCTGTTGCGGTCTCATCGAGACAAACTGTCGGGCCAGCTGCTGCGCGAGAGCTTCAATTTGCTGTGGGTCCATTTCTTGGCTCATGCAATTGTTTTTGGGGATTGCTAATTCTAAGTCGTTGAGGGCAAGGTGAACGAATGCATCGAATGTTTTGACCCATGTTCATTTACTTTGGCATGATGTACGCAAAGGCTATGAGCCTGCGATCAAAGCCCCCAGCCCTTTCGATATTCAGGATTAACATGTACATATTTTATTTTATTTTTGGCGTTTTTGGAGGATCTCTACCAGAGCCCTCATATCCTCCATGGCTGACAAAATAGGCATGACAATCCCCCATGCTGTGTAGTTGAACTGCATCGCTTCCCTTGGATCCCTGTTCAATTGAGGTATCGAGCAAAATTGGCGTCGATCCTATTTCGATCAGCGCTTTTTTTGACACCCAATGGGCTGTGTGCGATTTATATTTTTTTTTCCACTGTTTGGGTAGGGTACCTTTCTTGGAGAATGGAATACATTATCATGAACGTTTGTTAGACTAGTTTCTTTTCTTATTTCTTCTCCAGACAAGATGAGGCCTTGCAAGCATGTTGGAGATCGCTTACTGAAATAAACATCAACCCATCGAGGTACATACACATGTACATACTAGAACGACCACGAAGGTCAATTGTGCTTAGCAAATAGGGCGGCAACAGGGTTCAATTGCGAGGGACCTTGACCAAATAACAGGCGAGCAAATCGCCATGAGGGATTTGGCTGATATAAAATCATGATACTTGGCATGGATTGGGTAGAAGGCGCCGCACTCGCTCTGAAGCCTCTTCCTCGCCGTTACTGTACTTGTACAACACAGACTTTCAGGCCCGCTGACCTTGAACCAGTGCTGGCAGCGAGCATGCAAATCTGCATCAATCAAACTGTAAATACACAGGTTAGTTCATTCAATTAGAGGGGGTTGAGTAGTTCTTTCCTTCAATTACAAAAGGACACACAAGATTGTTCGCCGTTTGCATTGCATGTGTAGAATGATCTTTCCGGGAAGCGCAAGGCATGTTATCGGGACGGGAAGAATCCAGCAATATAACCAAATGCGACAGGAGACTGTCCACGCATAAAAAATATAGTTTCCCGGATGGTGGTTACTCCCTTGAGTAGCATAATCTCCAGTGGCCTGCCAAGGAGCGATTGTTGGTAAAAAAATAATGACGAGCGGATTTGCAGACATTTGGTCCGAATACGTGCCTTCCTCGACCGCGACCGCAACTGTTGCCCAAGTTTTCAAGAGGCGCCTGGGTGTCCCGTAAAGACCACAGTCGCCTAGAACATCGACAGGGAATAGCGACAAAATGAAAAAAATCTAAGCTCAGTGTTTGTCGCAAAGGAAGTTCGCTTTTGCGGGAAAATAATAACCTCAATAAACCTAAATATGTTCTATGTAACAGGTACCATCGTTTCGGTCAGCTTCCTGTTTCGTCCATTTTGTGAATCTCAGCACTGTCATTGTTTCTGTTCCGAGGTCGATAAAGTACAACCCCCTGTGCTTTCTTCACACCACACAGCCGTAGGATACAATCGACGATCAGATATCTGCATTACTTGTAGTCTGGAAGAAACACCAACATGCAGAGTCGGATTCAAGCAACAAATACAAAGGCTGTTGTATTTTTTTTTTTGACTCGGTTGCATAGGTTGCATAATCTTGCCACTTTTCTGTCGCTGCTCTCGCTCTTGCACGGCTCGTTACAGGTTTTCCTCAAGAAGGAGAATTTTGTACATGTACATGGCTGTCGAAAATATCACTGTGACGTTTATAATAGCCCTCGTAATTTGAGAGACGAAAACACATGCACAAGAGTGCGGGCGGGGGGGTCCAGTCCATAAACCCTTTGTGCAATTGTCAGCTACTCATCTTGCTTTGGCCTTTGTACCCAGCTTCTTTGTTAATCCCCTGCATTTTTGGTCCGCAATCAAAAAGGTAAGTTCGATGCTGTCTCGCGTAGGGCGGAAAGCACAATAAAAACAAAGCAAACATCCCTTACATCCCTAGACCCAGGAATGTATGTGGTAAGTCCCGTATCCGTGCCATCTTCACATAAATAGTGCGATGCTAATTTTTCCTGTGAAGCTAATCAGACAAACAGATGCATAGAACTCCACAGGGCATTCGCGTGGGGTATGAATTAAGGGACCAGAATTAAATCTATCAATATCACAATCGTCTTTTTAAACTGCACTATCTGAATCACAAGAATGTGTTAGGACGTATCTGCGTCAATCCGCTTTTCCGATGCCCATTGCAACCTCTGCAATACGACTTCACCGCTTCTTGCTCATCAAGGAGAGCGATTTTTGAAATGAATTAAAACGAACACACGTGGCGAAAGTTCCTATTCGCATCAAATATTGTCCATAGAATATGCTGCGTCAGGAAAACAGTTCTCCTTGCTCCATGCACAAAAAGAATGTAAATGATCTGGAGTTATGGAAGTTCAGGTTTTGTCAGGAGCGAGTCTCAAGACAGAAAGCACGACAAGCGGCTAACCAAGCCGAGGTGAGGTATAGGTATCAAATTAGTATGTAAGCACACATACAGCGCGGCGATAAATCTAGTTCGATACAGAGTTTGAAGAATAGCAATAAAACCAAATTAAGGACCACGAACAGATAAACGAATGGATCGTGGAGTAAGGGAAAGGAGGCACACACAAAAAAAAAAAGGCGAAAGCAAAACCTGTAACACCGACCTCACGGGTCCTGCGTCAAAGACTTTAAACAAGCATTCATTGATACGACCAAGAAAAAAAATAGGGGCATTGGACACGATGTGGTGCGAGAAAGAAAAAAGTGCTATGTAGTAGTAAACAATTGCGTTTCGGCAATAGCAGTTTTTTCCGTTATTCTTCAGCCTGCCCGAAGCTGGGAAAGAACTAAGAGCATCAAAACAGGCGAACTGCCTCCTTGAAGGGGCTATCCATCAAAGGAAATGTCCAAAACAAAGTAACAGGACGCCAAACGATGGAATGACCTAATATTGTGTTGATAGGACGGCTAGTACATCTTAGAATCGGCGGACCACAATGAGTTGCATGGCACAGGAGACTGAACTGATTCATACTGTCGCGTTGAGAACGGACAAAATTTTGCGAATGAATGTATTGGGAGTGACATTGCAAAAATCCTTAGTCCCCGCCAAGACACAGCTTCTTTGCAGTGCCATCAGATACTCCCATTGATTAAGCCGTAGGACAATGACTGATACATTGATCCAGTAATATATCACAGAGATCGGTCGAGAGTGTTTATTATTTACATTGGGCACGCGCGAACAATTGGATCGGGCAATCTATCATTTTTGTTGTCACGAATGTTGCATTCGGACCTGTATCGAGGGCACAGTCCATCATCATGATACCTGTCCTTGGTACTGTGCATGCGCAAAGTACGATTTATCGTACACGCACCCATGTACATCAACAAAGACCGCTCCTTTGCCAAAGAAGTGTATCAACGCGGGCGTCGACTGGCGGTGGTTTGGACTGTAATTCTGATTAGCGCATTTGTATTCCTTGTTCGTAAAGGCGATAGACTGTCGGAGGGCGCTCGCCAAAATGAAAGAGTTTCATAGAACGAGAGACCATCATGGTACCCTTCATCATTTGGTATGTTAGTGAAAGCCGTGGCAACGATGGCGAGCTACAGCTATATGGTACGTTAGACACCCTGTCACTACCTCCCGTGCTAGGGGCGCTTATTGTCAACGACGCTGTCACTTCCGTGCGAGAGCTCCAGTTAAAAAAGTTGGAGGAACATCGGTTGTGCTAGAGGGTCGAGTTTAAGACCCTCGCAAGAGAATATACTCATGTTCTCACAAAGGAAGGTCTCTAATACAGTTTACGTGGGAGAATACCGAGCCAGGTATACCATCCTTGACCACCATCCCCAACCACGATTATGTCTTTCGAGTGTGCATAAAGTGACATGCAGGGGAGCGTTCGTTTCATGGCTTTTAACCATATCCCATTCTACAATAAGCACGCCAACTTCTATGGCAGGTCCCCTGGCGCGATTTCGCGCAAGATCTGCAGTTTTCAGTTCTTCGGCCTTGTTCTCGATTGATCTATGAAACTTTTGCCAGCTCTTATTTGTGCCTCTCCCCAGAAGCATGTTCCTGACGCGAATCCAGAGGCTATAATGACATCCGTGGGAATCCTTCCAGTTTTTTCTATGTGTACTCATCTTGAGTCTTCCGAGAGATGGAAACATCACGACCGCTTGCTAGCAGTCATGGCTTTAAAAAGTATGAAAAATACGATTACGATAAACATTCGGATTATAACCAGCCAAAACAAAACATGGCCATAATGCCGTAAAGAATTTCCAGCAACAACAACAACATCAGTAAAAAAAAAAAAAAAAAAAAAAAAAAAAAAAAAAAAAAAAAAAAAAAAAAAAAAAAAAAAAAAAAAAAAAAAAAAAAAAAAAAAAAAAAAAA
>MU617597.1:0-10045 GCA_025201705.1 Dissophora ornata
GGGTGGGTGAGCAGGGATGTTGCTGAAGCGTTATATCGACCACGATTGAGGCATGAGAGGACGAGAGACAGCGATGGAGGCGATGAGAGGGGGGTGAATGTGGGTAATGGATGGTGATGGTGATGAGATGTTTTAAGAACTCTTCAAACCCTTTCTTTCTTTTCCAGCCAACAGCAGCGAGAAGGACCGCTGCTCACCCTCCTGCCCTCAATTGAGTGGTAGGGTCCAGTCGGCGAAACAAACAAATGGAGATTTTGATGGCGACGTGAAGAGCACTCACTCGTGTCACGCGATGCACGTCCTCTCGCTCCAGACAAAAGAGAGAATGCCTCAGCGTCAATCGTGCCAGAGCAATGCGGGTGCTATCCAACGGAATACTGCATCCCGCGCTATCGAGCCCATGCTGGAAAAGCTGGAAGAAGCCAAGTCTACCGGCGCAGTATGTGCTATGAGTGCTGTGGTGACAATACTCTCGCCTCCAGTACTAGCAGCATCGACGACATCAAACCACGTCTTCAATTGGCAAAACTCAGTCCTGGCCGGCTTTGGCTTCTTCAACTAAGACTGCTTGCCAAATACACCCGCGAATTTGAGAGCCGTCGTGTGCTCATCACTTTCATGGCAATGACACGCTGTTTCTTGGAAATGCTCTTTGTTATCCTGTGGCACCACAGACTTTGTGTTAATGTGTATATGTACACTACGGCCACCGCTGGCGCCGCGGTGGTCGTCGGTGTCCAAGAGCACTTGCGGATGCTGTAAAACCATCCCTGCAGTATGGGTGTGATGCCCTCTTGCCCACACCGTGGCTGTGAGTCTTGTTTCGCGGCCATACTCAAATAGGAAAACACACTAGGATTTGAAGTGTCAACACTACAGGCGGCAGCTGCAAGAAAAAGAGTGTGTTACCGGGGTTTGTAATTTCCCTCATAAAAACAAAGCCAGTGAGCCTTCTATTTTAGATGCATGTTTGGTAAATCTCTGACTGCGCGTAGGATCCTCAATGTCCACGCCTCTGTCGCATTTAAGCTCGAGTTGAGTAGCGTTGTCGCAGCAACAACGATTAGCTTCCACCGCGAGTAGATCAGGGCTCCGAAACTACTGGCGCTGCAGAGCCCTGGCTTCCAGCTCTCGACAACATGGGTGCGCTATCAGTCCCGAGAAAATGCCTTCTTGCAACGTCGTATATCTGGACATGAATCATATCAAGGCCAGGATTTCGTTCGTGCCAGAATTTGATTTGATTTCTTTTTTTTGGTGGCGCTCTTTGGACAGAGTCTGTGCGCCACCAAGATTTTCGGAGCTGAATGAAATGACGATCTTTCGGTGGCAGAAAATGGCTCCAAAGAAGGGATGGAGGAGGTGTATACAAAGTGGAGAGCTTAAAAGGCTGACATGTCTATAGGCGAATAAACGCGGTTTCTTTAAAGTCTTCGCCAATGTATAACAAATACTCAGTTGAGTAAAGCGCCCGCATTCGATAGCCATCCAAGTTTGAAAAGAACAGGCACTCCCCGACTTGAACTTCATGGCGTGGAGTTTGATCTATATACTTCCAGCTACAGTTGTATTGACAGCTATATTTCAGCCACTGGTTGCGCCAGCGCCAGCATCTTATTAAGATCACTATCACGGAATATTAAAAGTCTAGCTAGCGACTTCTTGGCGACATGCGCTTCGATTGCTCTTATCCTTGTTGCGCTTGTCATTAGTACTGCCGCAAGCAAAATGGACCGACACTACAGCAGTCCGGTTCCACAGCATCCCAACAGAGAAAAGCCAAAGGATACAGGCGAGACAGGTGAGGGAAGCGGCGGTCAGGAACAAACAGCCACAACCCTAGCCAGCTTAGATCGTCACGTCCTCGATGCTTGGGGCAGAGTAGGTTTCCAGCTTCCTCTTGCCGATACGGAGAAGGTATTCAATGGTGGAAAAATCCTTCTGCTTGACTTCAGAATGCTTCCTGAATTGCATCCTGATAAAAGCGTGGAAGTGGGGGCGGTTTGCCTAACAAAGTTTGGAGAGGTGTCGTGTCAGATGACTCCATGTGGGGGATGAGTTGTGTTCAAGAATGAGGGCACAGCATTACCTCTGGCTTCAGCCTTGCAGCTCGGAAGCACTGGCGGTAGAGGTTTAAAACCTCTTGCTGTAGTCCTGAGCGACGAACTGGAGCTGTAGACATGGCGCGATTGAACAAGCGGAAGGTGAGGAACGGAAGCAGATCCTTTGCCGCCAGAATCCGAAGCGTGCGATCGCGATATGTGACTGTTGTGCATTGTTTTCTTGACCTCGTCCTTTTTTCTTTTTCTTTTTTTGTTTTTCATGGCAAAGTCAAGCAGAGGTTGTTCGCTATGGATGGACTTCAAGAACAGCATGAGAAGATTCTTGATGACGAGGACCAAGACTCCAGCTACACTAATTCCGAAGCTAGCTCCAGCGTGTTTTACTCGCCCATGAACAGCAACAATCCCACTCGAGAAGCCTCCATGCAGTCTGACTACCACAGTCCACAGGAAGAAAGAACCGATGACGAAAGGGCACTGAGCGCCGAGAACCATGAACGATTAGAAGCTGCGCAGTCAACTAGAGCGGGCCGCAGCCTGGGTGTTTTGGCCCTACCAGAGGACGATGTTGAGCTATCATCGAGCTTAGACATTACGCAACAAAGCGGCCAGCGCCTCCGGAAAAGAATGCGGACATCTAGCGAGCTTCGGCCTAGGCCCCGCAAGAGACGGCCGCGGCTGCTCCGGGAAATGGAACGTATAGAGTCGTCAACGAACCCCAACAACCCATTCCAGGACACGACAGACTCAGAACTGGATGGGATCGAGAGTGAACTGGAGCTTGAACGGGAGTATCTCGAGCAAAAAAAGAAGGCGCTGGAACCAAACCTAAAGATGCCGCAGGACGGCGATGTCTGCTATCATTGCGGCGTATTAACACCCTACGAACAGCGGCGGACAACACCTTATCCCGCCATTTACCAATGCACCATTTGTCGGCAATCTCAGCCGTCCGCAAGTCCACAGGAGTTACAAAGGCACGAGGAAGAACTCCGCGAACTGGAAGGGAATGTACTGTTGAACAATAATGGCTGGTTTGCAGAAAAGCCGAAGCCGTATGAGGGCAAGATGCTTTCTGTCACTCAGAAAGAGTACATAGAGAATGCAAAAGCGACACAGATTCTGCCTCCAGAACAGGAGATATTGTGGGAAAGGAACGTTGAGGGTCTGGCGGAAGACCCAATAGCTTGGAAGATGCGAGGCCTTTCTCGAAAGGAGCAATTCGCAAAGTATTGGTCTCGAGGAAGATCTCTGGTTGCCGGTGGAATGGAATGGACCATGGAAGAGAGCGATCTATTCTACCAGGGTTTGAGGAGATTCGGAAAACATAACGTCTGGGCAATACAGGAACACATCAAGAGCCGGTCGCTGGCTGAAGTTGTGGCCATGATACAAACAATGGAGACAGAGGTCGAGAGGCGGAAATTCTTTTGCCTTGATATGGTGCGTCTAAGTAAGATGCCTATGGCAGAAGAGGCTGATGAAAAACAAATAGAGGTCGAGGAACGGTGCGCAACCATGTTGATTGATAAAGAGATGAGAGAGACCTGGCAGGAGTACACGACGACGCCACGAGAGACACGGCCAGAAATCGTCAAGAAGACGGCGGTTTTCAACCTCCGAGCACTAAACGACTTGTCAAGACGAATATATATTCAGAATGAGGGAGCCGGCATGGACCGCGACCTTGCAGTGGAGATGTACGACGCCCTTAAAAAGTGGCTGACACCTGTTGTCAAGGAACTGGCTATGCTACATCACGAGCGGCACCGTGTGAAGCTTGTGTTGAATAAGGTACGCGAGTGCGTATTTCGTACTTTTTTGAGCTCCACGCATTCGTGCCCAGTACGCAACGCTTACTCTTCTATCCATTTCGCTACATCTTGCTATACCTTGCTATAGAACTCGCCTCCAGCTGACATCGCGCCAATTACTCCGATGGACGTTTTGCGGACCTTAAGTGCTCAGGAAAAAAGTCTGCACAACTATTCTTTTTTCGCAAACCTTTCAAGGAGAGTCCGACACTTCTTCATGGACGACAATCCGAGACGTATGGCGGAGGAGTCTGACGGGCTTGAGCCAGCTGCCCCTACATTTGTATTGGATGGAATTGGAAAACAGTATTACCTGAACAAGGAGGTGGATCTCGCCGAGGCAATGGCGCCGGATTCTGATCAGGATAGAGATACAGACGATGGCGTATCTGAGGAAGAAGAGGCTGAAACCACATTAGAAGCCCCAACTGGTATCTACCATGGTACCCAAAGTTTGTTCCAGGCCGATGAGTCAGCTTTGCCTGGTCCGCAAGATGTCGTTGCCACAGAAGTGTTAACGAGAGACCGCCAGAAACAAGACTTTACAGCAGAGCAATGGAACAGCTTTTGGTCCACAGCAGCTCAACAGGCGCGTGAAGGTTATACGATGGCACCAACGAAACGAAGGAGATATAGAGCAGACCATCCACCCACGCCGACTTCAATGTCCTTCGAGAAATGGCGGGAAGGAACAGAGAGGTTGGCCGCGAACAGCCACACACTTCCCATCAACCTCTCGAGTACCGCCGCCGCGCTCTCTGAAAATATCCCCGCTCGGATACAGAGCATGAACAAGATCAAACGGAGCCACGAACAACGGATTTATTTGAAGCATCAAGGAGAGTATGGCAATGTAGGATTTAGCGCCTATCAGAAGAAGTTGTATCAAATCGTGAATTACGAGCACGAAATGGCCACCAAGGCAAAGGAAGCGCAAAACAAACAGCTCATGGAAACATATGCCCCTGGATATGGCATCTTGCCCAAGAACGCTTCTATTATGAACGACATTACTCGACCACCGCCGAAGAGCGGATATGGTCTGGGCGAACGAGATCGTGGCGGACTCTGGCTTATGGATAAGACTCCGCTTGACATCTTGGGCGACAGCGGCTATGTTACGGTTGCAGATAGTGAGGATGAAGAGGAGGAGGAGCGAGGTTGGAAGCGCCAGATGACTGCTGACTACCGCATCGAGCGGGAACTGAGGCGGTTGAAGCAACAAGCAGAGCAGCAGCAATAGCTCAACACACCATTGTTTTGCCGTAGTTCTCTACAATACATCTTCTCGGTTCGACTTGAGCACAAGCAGAACCGACTGGGGAACAAAACATGAAGCCGAGTGACATGATTCCGAATGGAAAGTCTTTTCTGTAGTCTTTTTTTTATTTTTATTTTTGGCCAGCTTTGTTTCGCGAGGTTTCCGTGTAGTGGCTCCATTATTCATTACACGATGCCGCTAGAGTACTTGAAATGGGCACAGAAAATGACCGTAGCGGAGCATGTTTCGCTTCAAAGCTTTGTCAATCGTTTCGACTAAAGTGACAGGGTGTCAGCGACAATGGCTTACAATGAACTGATCGAGCCAAATGATATAACGCCCCAACAGACGAAGCACTTTGAAGGAATCATTCACTAATTTCCGCGAGCATTATAAGGAAAGGTTCTCGACAAAACGCGCTCTAAAAGTCCGTACAGGGGTAGTTGTCAATCGTGTGGGACTTGTTGTGCATTGAGGTTTGGGAAGCACAGTCCAAAGTCGCCTTGGACAACATTTTATCAAAAACCAACAGGCAGCCCACAACGAAGGTTGGTAACCTTTCTTTCTCTTTGCCACTTATGAGCAATCCTTTTCTAGTCAAATGGAAAGAGCTATATGATACCACGGATGGCAGTTTCATTATGGTTGATGGCTGGCATTGGTAATGAATATGGGGTTCCCCACCGGAGATTGCTTATCGGTCTATTGTTTCAATAGTAGTGGCAACAGTTACAATATCGTCGGTCAACACGAATACGCGTTCAGAGATCTGTAGCTGTATGTGTTGTGCCACAGTAACTACTCAAGGTCGTGTATGTCACATGTTGCCTTATTTTTGACCGACAGCCACCATCGGCCCCAACCGTACTGAAGCGTGGCAGGATATCTCGGAACCTGGCGGCGAGTAAAGTTGCAAGACGTGCGACTTCGAAGAGAAGAGAAAAGTCAAAGAGCCATGGTATTCGTTGATCGAAGCCACATTGCTGCTGATACGTTATTTTTAATTTTATTTGTGAATGTCTGCACTGGCACCTACAGCATTGACATGTTCATATTTACCAACTATAGCACGATGGCTGGCAAGTGCTTCAAGGGCGGACATCGACATCAGACAATAGAGTTCCAGGTGGTCTAATTTATATAAGCTGGCTCTCCACTACTTGCATTGTGCCAAGGCCGGTCAGTCATCATCGCAGGCTGTTTCATATGGACGGTTCTGTGGAGATAGAAAGTTAGTATTTGTCAACAAAATGCAAGATGTTGTACAGCAAGACGCAGAAAAGTGTGCGTACTCACATCATACTTGTATCGCGCATCGTAGTGAGGATAGATGATAAATGGGAAAATGGAATCCAAGAAACCGCGCATAATAAACGCATTAATTTGGTTTCCCTAACGTCTCTGAATTTGGAACAGTATGTCGCACTCTGTTTTGTTGCACTCGCAGGGAAGTTGCGTTCCTCAGAAGCCTTCTTTGAGTTGCATCATCAATCTTTTCCTCATCACTCCTCTTCACATCCAAACACTAGACACCATGTTTGCCCTCCGCTCTATCCGTGCCCCCTTGGCCCGCGTCTCCCTCCGCACCGCCCCCGTTGCCCGTTTCTCTGCCCTCTCTGTCCGCCTCGGTGAGTGGATCTGGAGGATTTCTGGCCCCCCCTCTTTCTTCCGGGGAGGTTCAAATCCGATCACACCAACACACAAACAATTCCCTTCATCCATACTATGAATACATTCTCGCTACTCGATAAAACAGGATCGTGGACGGAGGGCTAATCGGCCGCGCTTGAGTTAATCCATTCATTCGCTATTGATCACGATCGACCACAACGACTCTTCCGGTGTTGACCATTTTTCAGGTCAATTCAAAATCAATCATAATTCTACTTGAAAATCCGACACACAAGGCTGCGGTTGGGGTTTGCACCTGCTCTTGTCTATACAATGCGGCCGATCGTTTATATTCCTCGCCGTCAGAGAAAAATCTCTCTGGCCTGGAGTCCATGTCGACCATGGGTGGCATCGGAGCGATTCTCCGGAAAGAGGCGCCCGCCAGTTTTTTTTTTCTTCCAGACCGGAAATTTGAGCCAGCGAACAATAACACGCCTCTAATTTCTACCATCCGTTGCGGTGTTCCGCGACGTGTCCTGTCCCTCCGTCGCGTCGCTTTCTCGCTGTCTCTATTCTAACCGCGTCGCTCAATTGCCCCCCAATCTCTCGGTGTATTCTGTAGGTGGTCACCACGAGGCCAAGGTGAACCAGGGCCCTGGTGCTGCACCCGGTGCTGTCGCCACTGACTTGGAGCAGTCGACTGGTTTGGAGCGTGCTGAGCTTTTGGGCAAGATGCAGGGCAAGGATATCTTCGACCTTGCACCCCTTGAGGTCACTGTCCGCGGCACCAAGGCCAACCCCACCATCATCCACTCGCGCGACCCCATCCGTTATGTTGGATGCGCCGGTACGTTTGTCGTCGAGGGGTGTTTATGTTTTTTTGCGGGTTGGCGTAAAAATTTGGGTTAGGAACAAGACCGCATGTGTCGTCGTGTTGGCTCTCGTTTCTGAAATGGACTCTCTGTCTAAAATAGGTGTTCCCGGTGAGACCCACGAGATCCACTGGCTCGTCATTGACCAGTACGTATACGGCAGTTGATGGCCCTGCTTGGGCAGTTGATGGTAACGATCGCGCCCAACATCTCGATGTACTCACCGGCGCTCTCCCCTTCCACAAACAGCACACACGAGTTCGACCGTTGCGACCAGTGCGGCAACGTCTACAAGTGGTCTGCCTACGAGACCGATGAGAACTTCCCCGTCCCCGGCGACAAGGTCCACCACCACTAAGCGCAAGAAGAGCTGGTCAACAAGTGTTACTATAGCAGGCGGGAGTAGACGAGAAAAAAGAAACGTAGATAGGGTTTTTTGTTTCCAATATCAATCACGATCATTATTTTAATCTCTGGCTGGCCTGTGTCGCTGTGCAGGGTGCTGGTCCGCGTTTTCTTGCAGGCGCGCTTGCCTCATGTGAGAAGACCGTCTTTCATTCGTCCCCATTGTTTCGCTGCATTCCCAGACTCTGTTGATTCGTCCCTCTGCCATCTTCTTGAGAATGTTGCGCATCACTGTCTCCCCTCTTCGCCGGTTCCCATCCGTCTCTGCCTTCCAGAATGCTGCATCGTCGTCGTCGTCGTCCTTGACGTCCTACTCCTTCATGTCTGCAACGCAAACAGCGCGACTGCAGCTGCGACTGCGACCGCGACCTTTGTCAACCCTAGCCCCTTCGACTCTCCAGCTCTCAGACGAGGTCAGATCAGCGCTCGAGACAAACAAGCCTGTTGTCGCATTGGAGAGCACCATTATTTCCCACGGCATGCCGTACCCACAAAACTATGAAACGGCGATGGAAGTCGAGAAGGTAGTTCGCGACAACGGCGCGATCCCCGCCACGATCGCAATCATCGATGGACAGATCCAGATTGGGCTGTCGCAGGATCAGATCCGACATCTAGCAAAGTTGGGAAGAGTCGCCGTAAAGGCTTCAAGACGCGACCTTGCCGTAGTCATGTCGAAGGTATCAATAAAAAAAATGGCTCGAATGTAACAAGACGTGTCTGCAGCTGAATTAACAATTTTTCTTTTTTTTTTTTGCAATTGAATAATGCACGTGTGTAGAAGCAAACAGGAGCAACAACTGTCTCTGCGACAATGCTCCTAGCACATCGCGCGGGGATCTCTGTTTTTGCAACAGGTGGCATTGGTGGCGTCCATCGTGGATACGAGAACAGTATGTGGTTTCCTCGCGTTTTCCAATGTTCCGCTCACGCTTTGCCAAAGTTGAGATTTTATTGACGAATGTCATTTTCAAATGATTTTTTTAGCTATGGACGCCAGTGCGGATTTGACAGAGTTGGGTCGCACCCCCGTCGCCGTCGTTTGTGCGGGAGTAAAGTCGATTCTCGACATTGGAAGGACACTGGAGTTCTTGGAAACCCAAGGTGTGACCGTGGCAACGTACGGCAGTACCCCCGATTTCCCCGCCTTTTTCACCCGAACCAGCGGCTTCAAGGTAGGATGAGCTTTTTAAATCATCACAACGCGATTTTTTATATTATTATCTTCTTTTTTTTTGTGATGTGGTTATGCTATTACATATGGGGATTGGCAGATCAATTGACCAATTGGTCTGCATGGACTTTCCATTTTTGTAGAGCATGCTCAACATTGAAACGCCAAACGAAGCAGCAGAGCTAATTGGTAAGTACTTTGGGCATCGAAAAAAAAAAAAAAGATGTATACACGAATAATACACAAACCCATTGATATTCATTTCATGTCGATGAACACACTTTAGCGGCTAATCATGCTGTGGACCTTCAGAGCGGAATCGTCATTGCTGTGCCCATTTCTGAGGCGGATGCAATGAGTGATAGCGTAGTCGGTGAAGCTATCGATATTGCCGTCAAGGAGGCTGAGTAAGGCTGCAATTTATTATTTTTGTTGCATCGGTGGTTGATGTTTTTGGAAATGATATACATATCTGACAGAGCACAATGTTTGCTTTCGATTTAATGGGACTTAGGGAGCAAAATATCTTTGGCAAGGAAAGTACCCCATTCTTGCTGAAGCGCGTCAATGAACTGACGGGAGGAAACTCTCTTAAATCCAGTAAGAACTAAAAGACATGGCTTTTTTTTTTTTTTTTTTGTCCACCCAGAGATAAACATTCACGATGACTGATATATATTATCCTTTTGCCTGCAGATATCGCTCTTGTGAAACAGAATGCATCTGTCGCTGCGAAGATCGCAAAAGATCTTTCTGCCTTGGTAAAGCCTTCTTTTTTTCTATGTCGTTGTGAATTGTGTGGTTTTTTTTTAAAAAGAATTTGGTCCGCGTTCACACAGAAAAAA
>MU617598.1:0-10013 GCA_025201705.1 Dissophora ornata
AAAAAAAAAAAAAAAAAAAAAAAAAAAAAATATAGTGCACAGGTTTCTTCGCCCTTTTGGACCCTCGATCCTGTCTTTGGCTAATCTCCTGTCTCTCTCTCTCTCTTTCTCTCTGGGTCTAGTAGTTGTCCCACAGATGATTAAACCTCCCACATCATACCAACACCGAATCGACTCTGACCCTAAAAAGGAGAGTAGAAGAAGAAAACCAGACGTGTTAGAAAAAAACTCCCCCGAAAAAAAAACCGCACGAGTGGAAATGCAATCCCAATCATAATATGTGTTTTTTTTACCTTGCCGTGATCCATCTCTCCACTGACCAAGAACGAGAATCCAGGAACAATCTTCTCCTCCAGAACCGCCGAGACCTTTCCTGTAGTATCCACCTGACCTCTAAAAGTCGACCTCCTAAACTCAAACTTGCCTCCAACCGTCGCAACCGCCTCCCGACGTCCTCCTGCAGTCACCAATTGGATCTCTGTTCCAAAATCAACCTTTTCAGAGTAACGCAGGTAATAAGCCGCCTGCAAAGCTCCGAATCCTTGGTATTGTGCAGTGGCAATGTAATCCTCTCCAGTGTACTTGGCCACATAGGACCAGATCGTCTCCTCCTGACCAGGCGTAGGGCGTTGGTAGACAGCCTCCGCACCCAAAGACACGTTCTGGGTGACTGCCTGCAGATACGATCCGATAAAGATGCCGGTGCCCTCGACTGGAGAGGGGTTGACACCCTTGAGGTTGATGTTGAAGTCCTTTCCGTTGTAATCCTGCTCCACCTGCAACATTGAATGTCCTGGAGTCGTCGAGAGCTACGAAGAAAAAAAAAAGAACGCAATATCGTCGAACAAGTTGTTAGCCCTTTTTTTTTGGCTTTAAGAAATTTGGTCCCCCCCTTTGACCCGATGTGACCTCATCCTCCGTCAATTCACAGCAAAACGAGCATCCCCGACGATGGCACTTTTTTTTAATTGTTTAGTTACCTGTGCCTGGGCCTTGGAGACGTTAGTGCCGCTCCATGCGTAGTTGGCTCTAGCCTGAACATTGCCATCTGTATCGAGGTTTCCGGACAGGAAAGACTAGAGACATTACAAAAAAAAATATTAATAATAATATTAATAATAATACAAAACATGCTGCGGGGAGAACGGAAAGTAGGACGACATTGAACAATGTCCAATGTCAGAAAATGGCCCTCCTCCTCCTCCCGGTTTTTTTTTTCATATTTACCTGTTGACCAATGAAGGCGGTGCCAAAGTTATAGCTCGAGGGTGAACCGGCAGCACCCATGGCGAACGAGTGGGTGACCTGGAAGTTTGGGGTCAGAACCTTGGTGATGTCGCAACGAGCACCGTCAAAGACGTGGTTGGTCAAGAACGTGTCTGTGTACCCATCAAGAGATAAAAAAAGAGTGCCCAAAAAAAAAAATTGATCAGTCTCTTAGAAAACTTGTGGGAATCAAGTTCCCATGAAAGTAAAAAAAAAACATTGCCTCAGTTCTCGGCCGTAAAACGGGATTGATTCGAGATGGAATAATAGTCTCGCCATTGTCCTTTCAATTGCAATCTACAAGTGCGATCCAATTCCACGTTCCGAGATCCGATCCATGATCCTAACTCTGTTTGCACTCCTCTATTTGCACTGGCAGGCAGATCAATATACATCAAGTTATTGGAGGCTAGAACTCTTACGCTTGACTTCGCGGTTGACACCCTCGTAGGTGCCTGGGTTGGGCAGGTTGAGGTCATCGCGGAACTTGTTGACTCTGGCAAAGGCGCCCTTGACTTGGTCCAACAGACCCGCGGGAGCAGCCTCGACGGGGGCTGCAACCGGGGCGGGGATGGAAGAGAGAGGGCTGAAGCCGAGGGGCGTCTTCAGAGGGGAAGGGGCAGCCATGTCTTTTTTTTTTTATTAATGGATGGGAAAAGGGAGGGAGAGGGAGGGACGTTCTACAGATCCTTGTCCATTCAAGGGCTGATCTCCCTTCGGTTACCCCCGTTGTGGCACCGTGGACGTGCCCCTTAACCATCCTGTCATAATTTGGTCTCTCTAATCTTGGACTACACAGGAGGATACACTGCCCGAAGGACATCCCGTACAGCGTCTGCCGCCGTCTTTTCGTCCGCACGTTCGTCCATATCCTCTTGCCCTCCCTGCCCGTGCTCCGCGTCCATGTCGACAACAATACTCGCGCCACTCGAACCCGGCTCATCCGAATCAGATAACTCCACAAACGATGCCCCACCATCAGTGCTCGGTTCAGAACTGGAGCTGTCCCTCCTGCCTTTACCCCGATTCCGCGTTGAGTAACCTCCCTGTGTATCCTGGCGCTGGGAACGCGGTCCTGTTCCACGGTAGCCTGGCATGGGCAACTTGCCACGGCTGTGGGAGCGATGTGGCACAGGCGACGAAGACATTGATGGATTGGCATACGTCGCTGCGGCAAGCATTTTTCGCCTTCGGGTCGATTTGAGCTCGAGGCGATGGGAAAAGACCTTTTCTGCAGCGATTGTGAGCAGATCGGGCGTTACAAACGTCGTCTGGAAGATTGCCGCCAATGCTCTGTTATGGCCATCCGTAAACAAGTAAAGTCAAGATTAGCGAATGCGTTAGACTAGCCATAGAGAGAAGGAAAGAAAACAGGCAAACAGGCTTCGGCTCACTTTATGATAGCCTCCAGATCCAAGGCTGCTCGCGATGTCAGCCCACCCTGGATAGCCTCATGCGTCCGTATACCGACAATCACATCCCGGATATATCGCCTCATGTCGTTAGACACCGTCACTGTCTTCATTCGCTTGGAGAGCTCTTCCCAGTCTGTCCTTCGGAAGAGCGCATGCTTCCTGGCCAGAGGTTGTATCCGTGGCTGGGGTATTGAGCTCTGATAAGATCCGTTGATTGCAAAGTAATCTAGCTAATGTCCAGACCGCAACAATTGATGTGAGAAAGACGTTGATATGAGAAAGAGAGAGCGTCCGCACCATCACCAACTGGGCACGGTGGTGCGCAGAGGAAAAGGTGTATTACCAGCTCCTTGGGTATATTGTCCGGGACATCAGGCGAGCTGAAGATGGCAATGATGATAAGATCCGGTACAACATATCGGTTCCTGTCATTGATCTCCTTGTTGATGATCATCTAAGAGAGCCGTTGTATAATGATAATATATCAGCAGATACCTCGCTAGGAATATCGCTTGTCCTCAAGAAAGAAAGAAAAAGAAAAAGTTCAACCTTGACGATTCACTCATACCTCCAAGAGAACAGCAAACACCTCTTGACTGGCATTCTCCAGCCCATCCAAAATAATCGCCTGGGCTATCTTCCTGCTACTAAAAGTGATCCCGGAATTCTCGCCTCCCACGCCGCCATATCCTGTCGCATTAGAAACACTATCGTGTTTGCGTCTCGGGAATGTAAAGTCCACAGGAGTCACAGGAGTCTGCCCATGGCTGATAGACGAGCCTCCGAGATGCGATAGTGTCTGCACAAATGATGATTGGGTTCGCCTATTGTTATTGTTGTTGTCGATCGAGCTTTGGTCTGCTGCAGGTTGTGACAGTGGAGATGCTGCTGCTGCTTTGCGCGTACGACTCTGGATATGCTCAGTCATGGCGTCGCCTGCGCCTTTTGATCTAGAGTCAGACTGTAAACAGCTCGTCAATAACTTGCGAGTCTGTAGCTTTTGATAACGAACCGAGATTTGACTATACTCACTTGTCTTGAACCCATATGAGAATCCTCGCCACCACGGGAGTATTCGCTGGGTTCATGTTGTGAGTTTCTCCTCCGTATTGATCCTCCATCGAGATCTCGTTCGCTCACTGTCTTGAACGACGCGATCGAAGGAGGATGGTGCCGTAAGCTGTAGTCTGATGCCTCTGAATGGTTGGTGGCAACCGACCGGCGCGACTTTTCAAACCGGAGTTTTGCGCTCCGTTGGGCGTATTCATCTGTGGGGTTGGAGAACTGATAATAATGTCCTGGGGTGGGATGAGGGTGGGTGAGGTGACCTTGGTGGTATGAATGATGATGATGGCCTGAAAACTGGTATTGACTGGAAGGTGTTGAGGGGGTGGCATGGGCAGCCATGTCTGCATGTCGGCCTGTGATTGCGCTAATGATATCTGCGCGGGTCTGCTGTCCATGGCAGACAATGGTGGCGGTGGTCAGCCCAAAGACGAAGGCGGAGTGCTGTGGATGGAAAGGAAGAGACCGGTTAGAGCGGTGGCCACAACAAGAGAAGGGGGAGGAGGAGGGAGTGGAGGATGGTGGTACCTGCTCGACGATGCTCTTGAGCTCAGGGACAGCATCGGGCGATGTGTGGAGGACGAGGTGCTTGTGCCTTGCGATGAGGCAGATGAGGATGGAGAGGAAGATTTCTTCAGAGAATGCGATGCCAGAAGTCTTTTTGATGGCGGCCATCTTTGACCTGATCCATGCCCTGTTGGCTGGGGCCATTGTGTCGATGGATGGCTATATGATGGTGGGGGGAGAAGAGGAGCGGAGTGTGGGTGCTTTCCCGCGTATTCGGGATATGGGCGATGTGCATGCCAGAGGAGGCAGTCACCGACTAGGAGAGAGACTCGACTGTGACAGAAGAGAGAACAAACAGCGCACGTCCCCTCCCCCTCCCCATAGCCATCATTGCTGCTTGCACACACACGAGCTCCACGATCTTTACGATCTCAAAGAACCCGCATCGGGCGATTGCTAGAGATGTATGCAGAGGACATGCCCCTGTGCCAGGAGAGAGTCTCGAATACGGACAGGGAGCACGGTGACGCGGGTGATGGAGGTGTGCATGCACTATCAAGGCTGATACAGCGCCATACTGGGGGATAGTCAGTCTGGTAGCAAGGTGCCAAGCGCAGCTCGCAGGCTTTGGCGACAGGCAGGGGGAATGCTGCATGCGGACAGAGATGGTATGTGGCGATCACTGGTTGCTTCCAATGCCATGCCTGCTCCCAATGGCACTACTGCATATGGAGGAACATCTGTCGGTGCCAACAGCCCACCAGCTAGCTCGCCTAGCTAGCCAACCAAGTAGCCAGTCGTGTGAGTGCAGGAGAGAGACTTTATTTATCCAGACCCGAAGAGGTCATTTGTTTCGTGTGTCTGTCTGTCTCCTTGCTCGTCTCGTCGCACGCCCTCCTCCGTGGTCCCTCCTTGTTCCCTCTTGCTCCTGCTCCATCAACATCAGCATCCATCCCATCCATCCCATCCATCCATCCATCCATCCATCCTCATCATTCCACTCATTCACCGTAAGTCATCCCTGTTACACAGTGTACCCCACCGTAAGACAGGCGATCCAGGGCCACCCACGCCCCTCCCTCTCCCCTCGCTCTCGCGTGGCCCCCCCCCCCAGCTATCCCACTCGCACGGCTGTCGACTTGCCCTTGCCCAGCCAGTCGTTGCTAACCAGCCTCTGTCTCTGTCCATTCTCTCCTTCTATCCTCCCTCCCGTTCCTCACCGTCTAGAGACACTTTGAAATATCCAATCAGCCCTTCTCAGTCCCCCGCTGCCTTTCCCACCGCCACTTGCACCCACTCATTCCCCACGAAAATCACTCGCTTGTCTCACCCCTCCGTCCTCATCGTCACCACCGTCATCGTCGTCGTCATTATCGTCTCCCTGCTCCTCCTCCTCAGGCACAGACTCACGCCCACGTTCGCTACAAAAGGACAGGCCGGCTGTCGCTCCAGCACCCCCCTCTGATACTGTCCCCACCTGCAGGAGCATGCTTCATTCCACATCCCTATCTTCCCGAACATCTCCTGCCTCTTCTTCACTCTCGTCCTCGACTCCATCGCTCCGTACTTCGTCCGCCATCTCTGCCAGTGTCGCCTTACTGCACCCCCACACCCCGCTTCGCCCTTCCGCCGTCAGAAAGACTTCCACTGCTCACCAAAACTTTAACACCTCCAACAAAACTCGCGTGGCCCGACAACTGTCTCTGGACAACAGGATCGATCCACGACAAACAATTGATCACAGTGCAGGCCCACTACCGATATACGCTCCAGATCCACTGTGTCTGGACGAACTGGGAAGACCTCCTTTGCTAAAGCTCCTTTCGACAGCAGGTTCTTTCTCAACCTCTTTGCCCGCATTATCAGAGCTAGTTCCCAGCCTGGAATACTGCTCCCCAGCAGCGTCTACCAACAAGAGCAGCAGCGAGAAAGACAGGGGTCGCCGCGATAGCGTGCATAGGGACAGGAGCGGGGAGCACAGCTTTGGCGGGATTGGCGAAGGGCGCAAGGCCATCGAGAGAGTAGAGCTGATGGCAACAGCGCCCCAAACATTTGCTGAACATCCTTCCTCGCCCTTGACGCCAATTCCAACGGACTCGTGTCCCTATTCGAACCATGTGGCCATGCGCACGACCTCCTTTTCCGCCAGCACTGACCAGCTACCCTCATTGCCCCTGCCCACAATCACGCAATCTACTGGACCGTCCACAGGCCAACACGAGCCACTACAGCCCTCGACACCACGGTCAAGACCAAAACCATCTCCAATCGCCACAAGACTGCCAAGCCGCCCGTCTGCCCTCTCGCTAACAGGCGTTGCCGCAGATCCAGACTGGGACCACATCCACAAGGACGCCAATCAGACCGCAAGCACATATGCAGGAAGGCTGCGCGACTCTCCCAAGAGCGCCCAAGATAGAAGCGCTGAGGTTGGGGGCCGGGACAGTGGCGTCGCGCTAGAATCTTGGGATATTCCAAAGCCTCAGTCGGGTACCGTGCAAGGCGAGTGTCAGACACACGAGGAGAATGCTTCCAAGCTACAGAGTCCGCCTACCGCTGAACAGCCCTTGCGGCCAGAATGGGACATGCCAGGTACTGGAGAACAGATATGGGCGTGTAACAGTAGTCTATGCCTTTTGGTCCTTGCTAACATAGGCTCCTTCCTCTTGACCACGCTAGATCCATTCCAGATAGCAGGCGATCAGCGTAGGCATGTAGGACAAACATCAGAACGCAGACAGCGATGTCGATCCATGATCTGTCCTGTAACTGCTCGAGCGACAGAGACTGACGATCCGTTTTGGCAACCGTCTGAGGAAAGGTCTTCTGCCTCTGTCGACGCGACAGAGAGCCATCCCGCCTCTTCCACGCCTGCAAGGACAGGTCCCAAGGTGCGCGGGAAGCGCGTGTCGTCCATGTCCTTTAGCAGTGCCCACCCAGGCCTCAAAGACCCCACTACGGTCTCACACGACCTGCCTCCACTCCCACCCAAAGGCATTGCGTCTTCTGCACCCAGAAATTCCTTCTTTGTCTCGCCTTCGCAACAGGATGAAAATACAGGCGTTGACCAGACTTATTTCCAGCGTCGGCCATTAAGTACCTCTGGTTCCTCTCTCTCGTCCTCCTCGTCCTCCTCTGCCTCTGCAACCATCTCGCTCTCGAGGGCCCCCTCGCCATCGTTGTCTTCAATGTCGATGCCCTCGCAGGGGATCCCCTTCTCCAACATGCTGGACTTGGCCACTGCAAAGGCTGAAAATATCACTGGACTCTATTATGCGAAGCAGATGAACCGAAAATCGGCTTCGTTTTATGCACTCAAGGATCCCCTGAACACGCCTGCGGCAGACTACTTGACCGCCTTGACCTCGTCCGAGAGCGAGGTTCAGTCCCTGCTATCATCACCTGGCCAACATGAGCGACAGCCACTTGATGCGAGTCAGGATTCGGCCCACATCAGGATCGAGGTCGATGCCCCTACACCGGTCATGACACGCACGTCGTATTTAGCGACAACGGAGAACGCTCGAGTGGCAAGCCTCCCCCACAACCATAGTGCCTTTTCACCTACAGCGAAACGATCCCGAACGCTGACGAGTGCAGAGCCCGTGGGATCCTCGCTGCACTCAAAGACCTCCATGGAAGTTAATTTCGATCCGACCTCCAACGCCCACTCTGGAGATCTCCCATCACCGTCTCATCCTCCACCATCCACACCGACAAGGGCACAACATCGTCGCTCGCATTCTGCATCTCACTTTTTTCACCTCTCCTCCCTTAAACACCACTCCCCAGCCCAGTTCAATTTGGCGCTGTGTTACGAACATGGACAAGGCGGCGTTGACAAGGACCTGGAAAGGGCAATGTATTTTTATCAACAGGCAGCAGATCAAGGCCACACAAAAGCCAGTTACAACATTGGGTGTATCTGCTACAACGAAGGCGAAGTATCAAAGGCTATGGCCTGGTTTGAGAGTGCGGGAAAGTGCAGCATTCGCGGATTGAGAATGGAGGCTACAGAACAGCCAGCGCCAGGATGTAACCTATCAGATCCGTCATCAAAGTATCCAATCCCCAGGCAGACATCGCTGCCACACGAGCTAGAAGACATGTTACTTGGTAACTTGTCTGCTACTTCCGGTCCTTTTGCAGCGTATCTTCCTGCGATTCTATGTCTCGCACTCCTGTGTCGACAGGGCGTTCAGACCCGGGATGGTGAAGTGATCTTGAAGAAGGACCCTGAGCAGTCTGTGGAGTTGTTGCAGAAGGTCCTTGATAGAGCGTCATCACAGTCGCATCTAGGCAGCGACGAAGACTCGCCTGAGCCACGAAATACACATCAAGGGACATTGCGAGATCGAGCGTCTGTCACAGGAGATGGCTTTGGAGGCGCGTCTCTTGGACGTCGACACCCCATCCCTCAGGATACCTCGATCCAGACAGTCCAGACTCATGGCGCTTCGCTTTTTTCGACGTCTTGCCCTTCGCTCCCATTGGGAAATCGCAGCAATGGTCGCCCAAAAGATGCGTCTTCAGATCTGCCAGTCTCTTCAGCATCGCAACCCTCGCATGAAAGAGCAAAGAGGCGTTCAACGGTCGAGGATGAAATCGATGTGGATATGCCGCAGACCCGTGGATTTCCTTGTACTCAAGCACAAGAGATGCGGAAAGAGAGAATGTTGGATCGACCTCTAGACATGAATGGATCGGACGACCACGAAACGTGGTCTGTCATTCTAACACGTCAACTGCTCAAGGTATGGAAACCGTCAAAGTCGACAGCGACCACAACAGTGTCTACAGCGACCACAACAGTGTCTACAGATCTGTCCGGTGAAGCTGAGAGGAAAAGCAAGAGGATCTTGCGACACCATCTCCTTTACATCACCAATCCTACCTTGGGGAAGAACCTTTACAACCTCGGTGTTCTATATGATCTCTATCTGGGCAATGCAGTGATTGCGATCAGGTGCTATCGAGCTGCCTATCAAAACAGCCTCAGCCAGACAGCGCAAGATTCCTCGACAGAGTCATTGCTTCAACAAGGCAGCGACTCGCAGCAGGAGATGCTGCAGCAAGAACTAGAACAGCGGGGCCTTGTGACGAGGATCAATAGTGCCTGGAACCTTGGTGTCCTTCATGTACGACGCAAGGAGTGGAAGCTTGCTCAAGAATGGTTCGTTCGTGCTCAGCGTGATGTTCTTTTGCATGAACGTCGACAGCAGCGTGACAAGGAACATTGTGATGCAGAGCGTGGATCGAAGGGGGGTGAAACGGGCGGTGCGCAGTATAAACAAGACCCTATCGACACGGCTTCAAGGATGAGCGGCAGCTGCCGGGTCGCCAACCCTGAAAGGAGGTCGCTGGTGAACGTTGTGCCACACAGCGGCTCTGCTCTGCCATTGGATAGCCCAGGAAAGAGACATGCTCATGAGCATGGCTTGATGATGCACCTGGGTGCTATGGCAGATTCTGGCTCGGGTGCCGGTGCTGGAGTTGGGGTGAACAAAAAGAGTAGCAAAGCGGGTGCGCAACAATCAGCGGACCGGACAGGAGGGCTGAGGGGACGCGAGGATTTGCCAGAGGATGGGATCAGAACGGATGCCAGCAAGGTTTCTTGGGTGATGCGGTGGGTAGAGTCGCAGATGGAGGCATGATACTAAGGAGAGGCAGTATCCGTGTATATTATTATTATTGTCTATATGGGGGGTTTTTTCGTCTTTTTTCTTCATTCTTTGATATATTCATATACCCATGCCCCCC